>CAIGQQ010033701.1:1943211-1955061 GCA_903798035.1 Danio albolineatus
TCCTGAATGAGGCCGATAAGAGTGGTGTCGTCTGCAAACTTTAGGAGCTTGACAGAGCGGTCCTTTGAGGTGCAGTCATTCGTGTACAGAGCGAAGAGCAGAGGGGAGAGGACACACCCCTGGGGGGCGCCAGTGCTGATTGTGCGGGTCCTGGATGAGGATTTACCCAGCTTGACCAACTGCTGCCTGTCCGTTAGAAAGCTGTTGATCCACTGACAGACAGAGGTGGGCACGGAGAGCTGAGTTACACTGTGTCGAAATACTTGTGCCTCGGGATCTCGACACTGTGTCGAAACGTCAGTTTCACGTCAGCCATCCCTATCATTTACTCAGCATGAAGTGATCCTAAACCTGTTTTATTTTTGTGTTTAACAGAAGAAAGAAAATCCTGGTAGCTGGTACCCACTGACTTCCAATATATATATATAAAATTTTATTTTATTTATTTTTTTACTATGGAAGTCAATGGCTGCCAGCGACCATCATTCTTCAAAATATCTTCTTTTGTATTCAACAGAAGAAAGTATCTCAATAAGGTTTAAAAACACATGAGGGAGAGTAACTGATGAGGTTTCATGATGAACTGTCCTTTTAAGGATCACAGATGTTAACTCTTGATATTTAACCAGTGTAGTACATGTTGCTGTTTTTTGTTTCACGTTCACAGGACCATTATCACAAAATGATCGAGTTGTCGGCCCAGGCCAGGAAGTCCTATGAGGTGATGATTGCAAATCTGGATGCCGATTCGCAGGACGATCTACAGGAAGATCTACAGGAGGAGGAGCCGTCGGGAGAAACTTCTGGAACAGAAGAGCCCGAGTACAGTACGTCCTATAAAGAGCTCAAAATAGCACAAATTCATTGCTTTTACACGCAATAAAGTGGTTTCATTATTCTCTTAGTTAACAATTATGTTCAACTACTTCGTTAACTGTTAAATGTGTAACTTATTTGTTGTGTTTAAAGGTAGGCTGGCTATGAAAATGCTCAAGATGTTTTATGAAATTAAATTTTATTTTCAGCAAGACTCCAGCTCTTTGTGCAGAATGTCTTTAGCAAGGGCAAATTTCTGCCTCTTTATCTGTCAGCAACACTATATTAGTATATTATACTATATTAGTAAGTCAAAAATAGTATTATAAATTATATAATGATACTAGTTTTTCTGCAGCACAGTTCACATCTGTTCACATTTGATTAACAGAAACAGAATATTAAACAATTGCCAGAAAATTGTCATCATTATTATATTATATATCTTTTTTATATTATATTGCAAACACTTTTTATTTATTTATTTATTTATATATATAAATAAATATATATATACAGATATATACAGGGCTTGACATTAACACCTGCCAACCCACTAAATGCAGGCAGATTTCAGCTGTGGTGGGTTAGACAGACACTCCCACTTTGTAGCCACTTTGTAGCCACACTAGCCACTTTGGCTGGTTGAAAATAATTTTTAAAGGGTAGTTTACTTAAAAGCAGGGTTCAATAATAAGGATCGCCCAATATTCGTGCAAATGTAATCTTAGAATCGAGAAGCAGCACGACTGACAAAACGAATTGTGTTCGCACAAGCAAAAGAAAGCAGGTGACTACCAAATAAGAGGATGATCACTCGCACGCAGAGGTGATGTGATGAGCGCTACTGTTAGAATGCATGCACTCTCCCATTTGCGCGAAGCAACCATGCCTAGAGGAAACACAACTGGTGCGATCGGTTCTTTTTGAAATAGACTACACAAAAACAATGATCGTGCACCCTCAGTCCTGCTGCTTTCAAGAGCTCAAGATTAAAAAAAATATATCCTTGTAAGCAGCAGTGATCGCTGCTTTCGCTTTAATTATTCTTTGAACAGATTATCAACAGTCCTAACATTGACCGTGTGTGCATGATCATCCTTTCATTACACAGTGGTTTTTTTTTACCTGCTTTCTTTTGCTTAAATTTTGATTTTTGTTAATATCGTTTTATTATCATTTTTTTTACAGAAACATTGCTTTAAATATGAGATAATCTCCTCCCCCCTCTCCCCATTTATATTCAGTTAACTGGTGATCTTGAACCTTTAGCCTGGAAAGATTACTGTATATATTTAAGATACATGACAATAGTTATTTTATTTAAATGTCGATTTATTTATTTATTTATTTTCTAAAGAACAGTTTTGTTGAATTAAAAAGGGGATGTATACAGCTATATTTTGCCTGTTTTGACACAATATTTAAACTTTGTCTAAGAAAAAATGATGTTTTTGGTGTGATCAAAGATAAATTTGGTAAATCCTTAATTCTGAGCTCTGAAAAGTCATGTGAAATAAAAACTAATTGCAATGCGACACAACCCATTGGCTCATCCTCATTAAGTAAGTTCATACACAACACACAACAAAAAGTGAAATTAATATACATAACGCACAATCTAAATCAAGTAATTTTAGGATGCTGAAGTCAAATTCATCATTCATTCATTTTCTTTTCGGCTTAGTCCCTTTATTAATCTGGGGTCGCCACAGCGGAATGAACCGCCAACTTATCCAGCATATGTTTTACACAGCGGATGCCCTTCCAGCTGCAACCCATCTCTGGGAAACATCGATACACACTCATTCACACACATACATTACAATTTAGCCTACCCAATTCACCTGTACCGCATGTCTTTAGACTGTGGGGGAAACCGGAGGACCCGGAGGAAACCCACACAAGCACGGGGAGAACATGCAAACTCCACACACAAACGTCAACTGACTCAGTAACCTCATAATCATAAAATAGCCAATTATTGATTGATTGAGCCATCATATTTGTCTATGAAAGGAGTTTAAATGAACCATCAAAGTGCTGAATGTTTCTTTTCACATATTTATTTAACGTTTCCTGTTATTTTATAGTTAAAATCTGGAAGAAAATGCTGGAGAAAGATTACAGCCACCCTTTCCTGAATTTCGAGGACCAGTTTTCATCCCTTTCCATCGGTTCAGAGCAGCTTTTGGATGAAGGAAGTTGATGCAAGTACACAGATTGAGACAGAACGTCTGTTTGTGTTTGTTTGCTTTCGTGACACGGAAGCAGACTCCCACAGTGTTTGCAAGCCCATGTGAGCCTCCAGCACTTTGTCAGATGTGTCAGGAATAGCTTGAAGTACCAAAATGTGCCTGTCAAGAGCGTTTTATTCTAAAACATAAACCTATGTTCCTGTGACGTGGAATGGTGTGTTAAATCAAGAGGCAATACAGCTGAAAATAGAGAACAGCCCTTGACTACAAATATTTTCTTATAAATATATATCATGAAACTACGTTTAATGTTTCCATAGTCTGAATGGTGAATATTTTTGCAGAATAGCTAATATTCCTCTATTTCTGATAAATGAAGTGAAATAGTTTGATAACAATCATTGAAATAATCAGAACCACTTAATTTATGTACGCGTTTACATTTGTAAATCAGATGTGTCCTGCGAAAAATGATTTTCTCTTGAGCTTTTGTCTTATTTCTAGTTCAAATTTCTAAAAATTCTTAAAGAAATACTACATATGTTTAAAAATAGGCTCATTTTACAAGTCCACTAGAGTTAAGCAGTTGAGTTCTACCATTTTTTAAATCCATTTGAGCCAATCTGGGGGTCTGGAACGAGCTTTTTTAGCTTAGCTTAGCTTAGCATAAATCATTGAATCGGATTAGACCATTAGCACTCTCATTTCTACGTAATAATCAAGGAATTTCGCTGGCGTACCATGGGTGCCACAGGTGCAATGATATTTCTGCAGCGCTGGTATTTAGTTACCTAGCTAGGGACTAATTTTCTAGACTAGATTCTGCGGATCATTTTGCCTGCTGCAGCCGTGGTACGGCAGTAAAGTTCTTTGATCATCACGTATAGTTCCCAGGCATATCGGGCTAAAAAGAAGAAACTTTTCATTTTCTGTCTCTCTTAGTGAATGAATGACGTAACTACAAAAGAGTCAAGCTTTAAATATATATAAATAAATATACAGTATATAGTTAATGCATTTACTAACATGAACTAATGATGGACAACACTTGTGCAGCATTTATTAATCATACTTGAACATTTACTAATGCATTATTAACATCCAAGTCCATGCTTGTTAACATTAGTTAAAGCACCGTGAGTTAACGTGAACTAACATTGAACTGTATTTTCATTAACTAGCGTTAACTAACATAAACAAATACTGCAGTAAATGTATTGTTCATTGTCTGTTCATGTTAGTAAATGCATTAATTAACATTTACTAATGAACCTTTTTGTAAACCTATATATATATATATATATTTTAATTGTTTGAGTAAGATGCTAATGGTCTAATCCTATTCAATGACCTATGCTAAGCTAAGCTAAAAGTGCTCCCGCCAGACCCAGAAATTAGCTGAATGGATTCAAAGATGATAAAACTCATGTATTTAACTTTAGGGGACTTTAAATTAAATTAAATTAGCCTATTTCTAAAAATATATTTAAGTGTTTCTTCAAATCAAGAAGCATTAAACATTAAAACAAGTCAGTTAATTTGCCATTGGGGTAAGTGAAGTATGATTTCACTATGAAAATATGATTACTTACCCCACTGGCAGATAATTTAGCTGTAACTCACTGAAGAACATGCTTTTAATTTTAAGAATTTGTTAGTATTTTGATTAAAAACCAGACAAAAACTAGAAAACCTTTTTTTGCAGTGTATCCTGTCTAATGCACAATTATACTGATCTTAACCACTGTGTTTGCTGAGTATCAGCAGGGTGTCTTTTAGTTCTGAATTATTATTATTATTAATATTATTATTATTATTATTATTATTATTATTATTATTATTATTATTATTACTATCATCACCGTGAGCTGTTTGTAGGAAAACCTCTCCCTTCTAGAACTTATTAAACATCACTTACGCACATCGCAGTCCTCACTTTTTAATTTCTAACTCGGTTCCTCAACACTAGCTCATCCATTAATACAGAGTCCTTGAGCTGCTTCTCCTTCAGTCTCTTAGTCAGCTCTGTGTTTTGGTTTTTGCTATGGATTGTCATTAATAGGAAATGTGTGAGTTGTGTAGTACTCCGTGGTCCATGGTATTTACATGTAGCATAGAGCTCACTATTCAACTTAGCAGTAGCAAATCATTTTTAACTTCTGTATGTTTCAGGAATGTTGACTTTGGGACCAAAACCAACTTTTGTGATTGTGAAGGTTTTCGAGTTTTCTCTAGTATTTGCAATAAATTCATTGCAATAAGTGACCATATGGTGTCCAAATTTCCCTTGCAGTCATTGCGCTTCTGGGGTGCAAGTCGTTTATTATATAAGAAAAATCCTACATTGGCTTTTTGTTTACCTTTTTGACATTTGGCAGTAGTTTATCAGGATTGTTTCAGTCTCCTTTGACTCGTTGGATGGAAACGGTGCTTTAATTCGCAAAACTTTTTATGTGATATTTTAGTTTTGTGCATAAATCTAATTTGCATCTTTGGATTAAAACATCTATTGACTTCCATAGTATTTTTAGTTTCTACTATGGATGTCAATGGCTGCTTTTTTTAACATTCTTCAAAATATCTTATTTTTGTTCGACAGATGAAAGAAATTTATAAATTAGTAGACCCACTTGAGTGTAAGTAAATGCTGGGGAAATTTCATTTTTGGGTGAACTGTCCCTTAAAAAAAGAGCCACCCTTAACAGCAACATCTGCAATCATCCATTTTTGATAACTTGCAATGAGTCTGTTACATCGCTGTGGAGGAGTTTTGACCCACTTGTCTTTGCAGAATTGCTGTAATTCAGCCGCATTGGACTGTTTTCGAGCATGAGCCGCATTTTTAATGTCATGCCACAGCATCTCAATTGGATTCTGGTCAGGACTTTGACTAGGCCACTCCAAAGACTTCCTTTTGTTTTTCTTCAATCGTTCAGAAATGGACTTGCTGGTGTGCTTTGGATTAGTGAACGGTAAACTTCTCATCACGTGTGCTTTACTTTATTTATTAGTCATTATAAACTTTTGGTGTGGTAATTAAATTTCAGTTGAGGTGTACCAGCAACAACAGCAATCAAGGGTTTTTGATAACTTGCACCGAGTCACAGTGCTGTGAAGGCGTTTTGACCAACTCATCTTTGCAGAATTTCTGTAATTCAGCCACATTGGACAGTTTTTGAACATGAACCACATTTTTAATGTCATGCCACAGCATCTCAATTGGATTCTGGTCAGGACGTTGACTAGGCCACTCCAAAGTCTTCCTCTTGTTTTTCTTCAGTCATTCAGAAATGGGCTTGCTGGTGTGCTTTGGTTCATTGAACGGTAAACTTCTCATTACCTGTGCTTTACTTTATTTTATTAGTCATTATAAACTTTTGGTTTAGTAATTCAATTTCAGTTAAGGTTGAGCCAGCAACAAATGCCATCAAGGGTTTTTGATAACTTGCAATGAGTCGATTACATCGCTGTGGAGGAGTTTTGACCCACTTGTCTTTGCAGAATTGCTGTAATTCAGCCGCATTGGACCGTTTTCGAGCATGAGCCGCATTTTTAATGTCATGCCGCAGCATCTCAATTGGATTCTGGTCAGGACTTTGACTAGGCCACTCCAAAGAGTTTTTCTTCAGTCGTTCAGAAATGGACTTGCTGGTGTGCTTTGGATCATTGAACGGTAAACTTCTCAACACGTGTGCTTTACTTTTATTTTGTCAGTCTTTATAAACCAAACTAGTCTAAACATTTTGGTGTGGTAATTAGCTTTTAGTTCAGGTGAACCATCAACAACTGCAATCAAGGGTTTTTGATTAATTAAAATGAGTCTGTTACAGCGCTGTAGAGGAAATTTGACCCACTCGTCTTTGCAGAATTGCTGTAATTCAGCCAAATTGGAGAGTTTTCGAGCATGAACTAAGGTCTTGCCACAGCATCTCAATTGGATTCAGGTCAGGAGTTTGACTAGGCCACTTCAAAATATTCATTTAGTTTCACTTCAGCTCTTTCTGATGTGCTTTGGATAACTGAATGGTGAATTTCTCACCAAATGTCCTTTCATTTGTTTTATTAGTCGTCATGATCCTCCGTCATGAACGTTTTGATTTAATTCACTTTCAGTTGAGGTTAGCCAAAGTAGTAAGGGCTTGGAACAAATGAGGCCATTTTGGATGAACTACCTCTTTAAGTTTCATTACCAGATAAAACGCACCAAGTACATCAAATTCTACACTCAAAATTTTGACTTTGGTCACAAATGAATGCTTTTTTTTTGTGTAGACTGACAATATAATCTTAGATTTATTTATTTAACTGACTTGGGATTTGTGGGGGAAATCCCAGACACACACTCAAAAGTGCTGCTTTTAAGTTTAGTCCAACAACGTATTTGTGTTGTGTATAAAATGTTCCTCATTTTGCTTTTATAACATTTTATTTTAGCCTTAGATAACCTATTAAAGAGTAAATAAAAGCCCATTTCTAACTTTAGCAAGTGTTTCTGAACTTTCTGGAAAGAAAAACTCACAGTGAAGGAATGTGAAGAACTCCAGTGCACTCTTTATTTATTTATTTATTTACATTGCAGAATTAAACATCGTCATCATCACGGTCACATTAAAAACAACATAACCCATGATACTTTATATAAAACGATAATAAACACAAATGGCTTGCATTCCAATGTAAAAGTACACAAAACAGCTGCACAAATGTTCAAGAATATTCTTGTTTGCCCATGTATATTAGGTCAATGTTTGACTCAAAGTATGTCTTTACTGCAGCACAGCAGACCATAAATATTCTATGATGAGACCAGCTGACCAGTCTCTCTTTAGCTCCGTCTATATAACATTAAAAAAAACATCAAAAGCCTGCAAACCATTCTGGGCTCATTGCCCTTTGTTTGTTTAAGCGTTGAAAGTGGTTAGACTTTCACAATCCTTTCGTTCCAGTGTTTTACACAGATCTAATCTGTTATTTGACATTAGTTAATTCTAGTTATTATTTTTTACACTGCAAAGATTGTAGTCCAGATATCGACAAATTCTTAAATCAAGAAGCATTTTCTTAATAAGTAAAACATACTGTATTGCTTTTAGAAATAACAAGTCAAAACTTTTTTTCCTTAACCCTTATGTAATGTTGGGGATGTTTTTTATCCACTCTGGGGAGATTTTTGAGTCAATTTTGCCATAACTTTTTCTGTTTTAGCTAGCAGAGGGATTTTTGGGGAAAAAATATTATTTTAACACATATTTTGAGAAAATTCTTTAAATAAAAATAAAAAGAAACAAGAAAATCTCAGAGCAATTTTTCTTTCAACTATTTACTCTGAGCAAATTTACTACCCTTTTATTATGTTCGCGTTGAAAACATCCACTGAATTAAACCGCTGTGAAAATGCATCAGATACATTTTTTTTTCACGTTTTTTTTATTCCATAAATCTGTTAATTAACCTCAGTCCTGATCAAAATTACTAAATTGCTTAGAAAATTACAGGATTTTAAGTCTTTTCAAATTCATAAATGATGTTGCTGATTTGGTGTAAAAGAAGAAGAAAAAAAAACACAAAATGACGTATTTTCAATAGAAAAAGTAGTTTGGGGCTGGATATTTTATTTATTTTTTATTTTTTAACTTTTTATCAAAGTCTTAGACATATACAGTTGGACAGTTACTTGGACGTTTAGTAACAACATTGGCTTTGAGGCACTGTTTTTGATGGATTTTCATTTTTTTCTCCCCAATTTACTGTTGTTGGCTGTTTTTGCCCCATTGTCTTCCATTATAACCACATTTTTTTATTACAAAACCATGACGCCATGTAATGATTTTGATTGTTGGTGGTTTTCCCTGTTGGCAAGAGGTAAAATTAGTCATTTTTGCTGTTGATTATCAGTTGGCACAAATAACCCTTGAGATAATAACCCTTCAAAAAAAGCTTACTTTCTGGATTTTATATGGAGTATAAAAGTGTGTGTGTATTAATGTGTGTGTATGTGCGTCTGTGTGTGTGACCTTTGCAGACTTACCTTGATGTGTTTGAGAAAATCAAAATATGCATCTCAGCTCCCAGAACTACATGGAGTAAACAAAAACAAAGACTGTGTATTTATGCACCATCAAATGTGGTTATAATGGAAGTCAATTGGTAACATTTAATATCAATGGCCAACAGTAAATTAGGCAGAAAAAATGAAAATGTGACAATACATCAAAGCCAATGTCCAAGACTGTGATAAAAAGTTTTTAAAAATCCAGTCCACAACTACTTTTTCTATTAAAAATACATAATTTTGTGAAGTTTTTTTCCCCCCCAACAAATCTGCAACATCATTTATGAATTTGGCAATTAAAGAGCTAAAATCCTCTAATTTTCTAAACAATAGTTTTGATCAGGACTGAGGTTGATTAACAGATTTATGTAAAAAATATTTGCCTGATGTATTTTACAGCAGTTTAATTCAATGGATGTTTTCATAACTAACATAACAAAAGGGTAGTAAATTTGTTAAAAGAATTGTTAAAACAAGCTAAATAATCTGCCAATGGTGAAAGCAACATCATTTTATTTCAAACGAAATAAATATTATTATAATATTAAATAAATATAAATATTAAAATTAATATTAAAGCGAGATAAATATTATTTATCTCATCCCATTGGCAGATTATTTAGCTTGTTTTAATGAAAAACCCACTTAATTTTGACAGTATTTCTAGAAACAAGCCAATATATTTTTGCTTGTCTAGAAAAGCTCCTTGATTTGAGAGATTTTACACATCTGGACTAGAAACAAGACAAAAACTTGCATATTTTGCTGTGTAAGACTTTGTAAGCTCAGAAATCAGATGATTTTGGTTGATCGTGTCAGTTCAGAGTGAAACAAGTAAATATTATTTCACATTTCAACATTGAATCACATTGAATTTAACATTGAATTGTTAGAAATCTAGATTAAAGTATAAATCGAATAGTTCACGGTCGATATAAACATTAATTGTCTTGAGCAGAGAAATCTCAGTTTTTATGGCCATAGCATGATTGATTGTGAATAAATATACAACAAAATGAGTTTCCAAACAATGCTTAATAATCAGCCAACTATAAAAAAAAATCAGGAGCAGCGAGCATTGAGAAAAGTGCCAGGTTGGAAACTCCAGAGGTAGCAGGTTGACGAGACATTTCCAGAGGTTTAACAATTAATAGAGTGATTTCCAGAGGGGTATTTTTTAACTGCGGCTGGTCGATGTGTAATGGTTTGGAAAGACGTTGCCTTTCAAACTCCTTTCAACCGTTACTAAAGCTTCCTGTAGTTTGTAAGCATGACCCCAAGAAAGCTGTATCTGTAGCTGTGCGTCTTCCAAAAACCGTATTAACTATGGTCTTAAAGTCAGTCATTACTGGATATGTGAATGCATTCGATGAACGTTTACACTGCAAAAGCAATTCCAATCAAATGTGTTTTCGATTACTGTATCGTACCGTAAAATGCTGAGTTTTAGGTCAAATATGGACAAAACCACCCGCTGGGTTCATTTTTGTAAATTTACCGGACCAAATTGATCAATGATGTGCTTTATTTGGGTTTTTAAAAAAAACACACACCGCAAAAAAAAAAAAAATGCTATTCTTACTAGTTTTTGTCTTGTTTTTAGTCCAAATATCTAAATATTCTCAAATCAAGAAGCACTTTCTAGACAAGCTAAAGAACTAGTATTCCAATGGGGTAAGAAAAATAGACTTACATCAAAGCAAGCGATATTATTTTTTTTTAGCCCTTAGGCAGATTATTTTGCTGGTTTTAAGGAAAAACTCACTTCATTTTGACTTTTTTTTTATTTTTTCAAAGATTTATTTTTGGCATTTTTGCCTTTGACAGGACAGTAGTATGATCGGGAAAGATCCACAAGCTGGGATTCGAACTTGGTCCACCTGGAGCGCTTCTACACCACACTCTAAAAAAACACAGTGTTAAAAACTACCCAAATTGGGTTGTTTTTAACCCCATTGCTGGGTAGATATAGGACAGAACACATCACGGGTTAAATTAACCCAAGTAATTGGCTTATTATTTTTAACACCAAAAATAGGTTATTTTTTCAACCCAATTGTTGGTTATTTTTTACTTAAATAACAGGTCAGTTTGACTTAATTAATAGGTCATGTAATTTTTAGCTTTCTTTTAAAATCATTAACCACATAAAAAACATTTTGTACCATATTGTATTAGCTTTATTTATTTACTTTGTTCCATTACGTTTTTTCAGCACATTACACTTTGTAAATCTACCTGAGACATCATAAAAAACTAAATACAATTTATGAACTGCATTCAAAACAATTCGTTTCATATTTATGGGTTGCCCGTAAACATTTATAATAAAAATAAATATATATGTGGCATCGCAGTCAGCCCCTGCTAGGAGTTGATTTGACCCAAGGAGCTGTGTTGATGTGCCTGTGTGGTGCTAGGGTTGCATTGATTCACGTCTTAGAAATTATTACCCAGAAAATAACCCAAGCACAACCCAAAAACTACCCAAGACGGTGAAAATAACCCAAAAAAATGATCCAAATGCCTCAACCCAAGATTTGGGTAGAAAAAATAACCCCGGATTGTTTTTTTTTGGCGCCGAAAACGAGACAATATTTATTGCTTGTCTAGAAAATGCTTCTTAATTTGAGAGTTTTTACAGATTTGTACTAGAAACAAGACAAAAACTCCAAGTATGAAGAGCGTTTGCAGTGCAGTATTTTATGACCGTGAAATATCAAGGGGAAAAAAAAAATAATCAGTTCACTGAACTCACCGCTGTTTACTGAGTGTAACAACAGA
>CAIGQQ010033701.1:1957741-1978519 GCA_903798035.1 Danio albolineatus
GGGCTGTCAATTGATTAAAAAAATTAACTAATTAATCACACTTTTGTTTGTGAATAATCATGATTAATCACGAAAAGCTGTATTTATTACAGAAATAAAAACACAGGCATGTAAGTGCCATTTGAATTTTAAAACAATCAATGCCAATAACAAACAAAAATTATTTCCATGTAGGATTCTTAGTGAACTACAAAAAAATCCAAAATACAGGCATTGCAAATATGGAAATTGGAAGAAAAATAATTATAATAATAAAGTATTGAATACAAACAATTGTTTTCATTGTAAAGTTGTTTTGCGAGTTGATAACATTAATTATAAAGTAGAAACAATTTTGCTTAGTCCTCCTTAACATTAAGCCAGTTGCTATAAGACAGTCCAGTCTATTGACATTATCAGGTGACAACACACATGCACGCACGCGCACACACACACACACACACACACACACAGACAGAGACACACACTACCTTCAAATCATCACCACGCACCGGTTCTTAAAGTTTGACTGTATTTCTCAAGCAAAGATTCTGATACAGCAACGCGAAGCAGACGCTTTACAAAAGTTGCGTGCAGAGGGGAAACACGTCAAACTTAATGAAACATTTGAGGGTGCTTGGAATCACTTAGAGAGGAATGGGTTGTCTTTGACAGCTTGCGACATCATCTGGCACATCACTGAGGACATTTACATGGATCCATATTATCGCCCGGTAACCTCTATGGGCGCGCCGGCCCTGAACACACGTGTTACTTTCTCCGCGATGCCCGGCGGCAGAGTAACAGCTCGTTAACTCACAGGCTCGTGCACATGATGAGACGGACAAAAGTACTCGATGCATGCCCTTCTTGTACTTCTTTTAGTGCTTTCAGCTTCACAGTCCAAAACTGCCACTGCGTTAAATGCGTTAATTTTTTTAAAGACTTGAATGTTTCAAATTAATCGGCGTGCGTTAACGTTAAATTTTTATTTCTCTCATACGCCGCATGGTATTAAACGCTCCATTAAAACCGCTCTCTTAGCAGTTTCTCAGATCTGGTGTGTCACAAGGGACATGCAGGAAATCTTCCTGAGTAAAAGTGAAAGTGCCAAACTGCCGTTAAAGTCGACAAATTAATAATTTGGTAAATAATTCGATGACTGATGTCAGTGTAAACACAGTCACTGTCTTTCTCCCCCTGCGTCTGTGTTTGTGTGTTGCCTGTTTGAAAATGAGCGTGTGCCCAAATGGAAACTCCCATTTTTATGCAAAACCTTCCCTCTTTCCCTCCCCTGACACTCCCACCTAAACAGAGCTGGACACACCCACTTTCCTGAGCTTTTCCAGACTGTAGGTGTGAAAACACCCCACTGAGACAGGGGGGTTTCTTGGCCCTTTAAGGTAATCAATTTTCTGTTGGGACAGCATGAAGGAGTAATGTGGAACCCAACATTTTTTTCATGTGTATGTACAGTACATGCCATCATTTCATAAATGCAATACTTATTACATCGACCGCTTGTGGAAATGAAACTGAAATGCCTGACCCGTTGTTTCTGCACTCCAGAATCAATTCCCTTTTCCCGCACAAACATCTACATAAAGATGATATTCAAAAGCACATTAGGGCCACTTTAACAAGCTGGAAACGCACAAGTGAGGGTGTCTGCAGTACCTTTAAGAGCTGAGTATTTAAGCCACTGATCTTTGGCTCTGGAACTGGAGGCAGCAGAAAATGCTTCACCCTAGAAAAGAATATGGAAATATTAAATTAACTTCATGTTGTTACTCACCTTTTTTAATGTAAGAGCTGCACTTTTTTGACTTGGCCCAACAAAAGACGTCCATTTATTTATATAGCTAATTAATGTAGTTTTTTTTTGTAATGGTCATATTTTACAATCAGGTTCATTAGTAATGCTAATTAATGCATTTACTAACATGAACAAACAATGAACAATACATTTACTGCAGTATTTGTTCATGTTAGTTAACGTTAGTTAATCAAAATACAGTTGTTCATTTGTTAGTTCGCGTGGACTAAGATTAAAATAATATTGCAGCTCATGAAAAGACAGGTATTGCTATTAAAATGACGTATAATAATTATAAGGTATACATCAAAAAGGTCCTGTTGGAGACCCCCAAAACCAAAATATGACCCTTTTTAATGTATAATAGGGGCTCTTTAATTTCTTGTATGGTTGTAATGTGGTAGGATGTCATGCTTACTGTTTCTTCTTAAACTTCATTATTCCTGCCGTCAGCATGAAAAAGACGACCGTTAGCGTGACGGCAAAGATCACAACTGCATTCTGCATGACAGTCATATCTGCAATATAAGAAACACAAAGGCTTACTGAAAGTTCACTCAGGCTCTTCACTCTTTTGCTGCCTTTTCAAACTACGGTCACACTTTATTTTGATGGCCTGTTTGTTGAATTGAAGTTACATTGCATCTACATGTCAATTAATTCTAAATAGATTATAAGTAGACTGTTAGGTTAGGGTTAGTGTAAGTTGACATGTACTAGCAAAGTTTCTTATAAGTCAGTTAAATGTCTGTTGAATGCCAGTATCAACAGATATTAAGCAGACCGTCTACTAATACTCAAATGGACCATCAAAATAAAATGTTACCCAAACGACTTATTTAAAATGAGTTGAAACAACACAATTCTTAATTTTTATTGTATTTTTTGGGGGTGTGGGTGGGGGGGTTGAGACAACATAATTGTTTTATGTTCAGTCTAGAGGTCTGCATTCCCATGGCTGTACTGCAGGAGCCGCGAGACCCGACCAGATTTCTTGTGGCGCGGTTAGGCATGGGACAATAACCGTTTTCAAGGTATACCGCGGTACGGTCAAGGTTTTCATACCGCCAAAATTTTCTGCTATACCGTTCCTAAGGTATGTATAAGATTATTTATTTACATTTTTTTTTTTTTAGTTGTAAATTGTAAAGAAATTTGTGTTTTTTAAAATAAATGAGGACCACAGAAGTCAATGATTCACTTGAATTATTCAGCCTGACATGTTTACTGCCCCAAAATATTTTAAACGTTTCTCAAAATAAAATATATTGTGTTCAAAAAAGGAAAAAGGGGAAAAGGGTGTTGTTTTTTAGCCAGACATTTAAAAAGAATATATTTTAGAGCAGTAACCACATTATCGTCATACCGTGAAACCGTGCTATTTTTATCCAAGGTTATCATACCGTCAGAATTTTATACCGGCCCATGCCTAGGCACGGTAATAAATTTCTGAATAAAGCGCGGTAGCGGTCAGTAACTCTGGTGTAATTTGAATGGTAGCGCTCGGTCTAACAATATCACACCCGAACCAGCGAGTGAGAGACTGAGAACACGTGCTCATCAACCTCGGTGCTGTCTATGTGTGTGTATGTGAATGAGAAAGAGTGTGCACATCCACCTTGGTGCTGTCTATGTGTATGTGTTGTTCAATGAGAGAAAGCGCACGCATCCGCGGTGTCACCCCCCCCCCCCCCCCCCCCCCCCCCCGCTTGAGTCTGAGATCGCCAACCCCCCACACACTTTTCAGTTATTTCAGCACATGCCTCTAGGAAACCAGACCTAAATATAGCGGGAACATTCAGGTCGGGTAGAAAACCGGGCGGGTCGGGCAGCAGGTGAACAAAGGCTGAATATACAGCAGGAGCGGTCGGGTGCGGCGTAAAACCTGGCGGGAGCGCGACTAAAAATTCAGTCCCGTGCAGATCTCTAGTTCAATCCACTTAAATTTGCAAAATCAATGAAGTTAACTTAAGTTGCAAGTTAACTTTTGTGTTGGTACAAACTGAAGGAACCCAGCATTTTTTACAGTGTTACGGCCTATTTAATTGGTTCTTTTCTAAAAGCATCTGAAAATGAAACCTACAGGCTTTCATAAACAACCTGGAAAATCATTAAGTTACTGTACAGTCTTGTAAACATGATGTAATACATAAATAACAATTACGGCCCCTTTAATTGATTCTTTTTCCTGTTTAAGGCTACAAGTGCTGAGTAAAGTAGCTCAAAGGCTGTCGGCGTGAAAGTTGGAGTTGCAGGTACTGGTATCATCTTACTGTCTGGGATCTGGATGAAAACCGAGGGGCTCCAGTCGCTCCAGAGGCCTTGGTCCAGTTTGCAGCGCACGTGTACCACATAGTTTGCTCCCGGGTGAGGACTGTAGATGCTAAACTCCAACTGCTTTCCAGCACTATATGACTAGAGCCGCAAGAATTGAACAAAGATGTGTCTCAGTCACTGTAATTGCGTGGTATTCAAATTTTAAAACACAAAAATGCTCTCGTACAGACAGTATACTGAAAAAAATAATGTCTGCAAAACTTTTTGGATGTTGCAAACAATTTAAACGTGTTGAATTTAAGCAAACAAATAAAATTTAGTAATGTTCAACTTAAGTTGTTTGTTTAAATTCAGCCCAAATAAATTGTTTACAACCACTTAACTTAAATTTTTTTAGTAAATCCAAGGAATCATCTTTGAACATTCTGTTCGGTATAGGTTTGGGATGGAGCACAGCGGGGCGTTTGTTATCGCAGAATAAACCCCGACAGGCTTATCAGCTTTATCAAGACGTTTATAAGACCAGTATGAATGAAATTTCAGAGTTGTCATTCATTAATTCATTTCCTTTTGGCTTATTTATCAGGGGTCGCCAAAGCGGAATGAACCGCCAACTATTTCAGCATATGTTTTATGCGGTGGATACCCTTCCAGCCGCAACCCAGTACTGGAAACGCTTATACACTACGACCAATTTAGCTTATTCAATTCACCTACATTATAGCGCATGTCTTTGGACAGTGGGGGAAAACGGAGCACCCGGAGGAAACCCACACCAACACGGGGAGAACATGCAAACTCCAAACAGAAATGCCAATTGATCCAGCCGGGACTCCAACCAGAGGCCACAGTGCTAACCACTGGGCCACCGTGTTTCCCATTTCTGAGTTGTATAGATCTAAAAGGTAAGGTTTTTTTTTCTATTGGCCTGGTTGGACAAATGGAAAAGTTTTTTCAAAAATCAAAACAATTCTTTTCGACATTATTAAATTGTGTTAATATACACACATTTTTACCAAGATAAAGTTTATTTTCTTTTTAATGATTACAGTAATAAAGATATAAATACACTTTTAAACAAATGATTTTTGTAAGGAAGATAATTAAACCATATTGGTTTTTGTTAATTGAGACAGATGGTTGTGGATTGGATGGGTGTTGGCCTGATTGGGTAGATTAACATGGACAAAGGAAAATAAACACCCATTTAAAATAATTTAAAAACTACAACACAATATTTTAATGAATTTAAGCTTTTTTAAGGCCTGAAATAATGCAGTTTTTTTAATTTAAGACATTTTAAGACCCAACGGGCACCATGTTTATTCAGAGAAAACAACCACCTGGATGTACTTTATCCTGCTTATCACACAGCTACCTGAAACTGAAACAGTGTTTTTAATAAAAATTAAAAACACTGATCAAAATTAGAAGGCATTTTAAGAGACTTAATCATCCATAAAGAGGACCTAACATGCAAAAATCACCTTTATAAGGGTTCTTAATACAGTTGTGTGGCAACAGTCTGTGAATATAACCAGCTTCTTATGGTAAAAATGTATTAATTATATTTTTTATGATCACACTTGATAAAAACAGTCTGCAGAAACACTCTGATTGACATTCTCCTTTTGTACGTGTCATCAGAGGGGGGAAAGCCCCACCCATCTCTCCCTCATTAGCATAGGACACTAGTCTTGTTTTTAATCTGGCACTGCCACTTTACTTCCCTTTATTTTTTCGGCAAAAAAAATAATTATAGTACCTAGTTACTATGGTGGCTCAGTGGTTAGCACTGTCATCTCACAGCAGCAAGGTCACTGGCTCAAGTCCTGGCTGGGCCAATTGGCATTTCTGTGTGGAGTTTACATGTTCTCTGTTGTTGGTGTGGGTTCCTCCAGGTCCTCTGGTTTCCCCCCACAGCCCAAACACATGCGCAATAAATGAATTGGATAAACTAAATTGGCTGTAGTGTATGAGTGTGTGTGAGTGTGTGTGTGAGAGAGAGAGAATGTTAGAGTTTATGGGTATTTCCCAATGCAGGGTTGCAGCTGAAAGGGCATCCGCTGCGTAAAACATACTCTATGCTGGAATAGTTGGCAGTTCATTCCACTGTGGCGGCCCCTAAAAATAAGGGACTAAGCCGAAGGAAAATGAAGTAGTTACTTTCTAAATAATTACTTTCTAACCAAGCCTAGCCTTTGAAAATGTCAATTTAGGAAAGAAAAAAGTAATAGTAATGCAAATGTTGATCTCAAAACGACTTGAATCTGACCTCCCAGCTGTTGTCCTCCTCCTCTCCGCTGTTCAGGATCTTTGAGCGAACTTCATATTTGATGGTTACCCATCCGGAGCGCGTGTCGACGTCATGCGGAGGCAGCCACTGCACCAGCACATACTGACTGTTCTGGCTCTGCATCAAACTCACATTCACTCTCTCTGGAGGATGAGGCTGCACTGTGGAGGAAGATCGTCAGTCATGTTAAATGATATTCAGCTGCACAGTC
This sequence comes from Danio albolineatus, assembly GCA_903798035.1. Taxonomy (NCBI): domain Eukaryota; kingdom Metazoa; phylum Chordata; class Actinopteri; order Cypriniformes; family Danionidae; genus Danio; species Danio albolineatus. The sequence goes on from CAIGQQ010033701.1 coordinate 1,964,321, forward strand.
ATGAAGTTCCATGAAAACACAAAATTCAGCCTGATTGAACACATTTATAGGCAGGGGCGCCGCTGGCTGGCAGGGGCCCTATGGCAACCTTTGCGGGGATGCGTTGGGTAGTGTCATTAGGGCCCCTTATAATATCTCTGGGGGCCCCAAAACTGCTTGGGCCCTTAGAATTGTCATAACTTTTCCCCTCCTAGCTGCGCCCCTGTTTAGAGAGTACGGTGGCTCAGTGGTTAGCACTGTCACAGCAAGAAGGTCGCTGGTTCAAGGCCAGTTGGCATTTCTGTGTGGACTTTGCATGTTCTCCCCATGTTGGCGTGGGTTTCTTCCGTATGCTCTGGTTTCTCCCACAGTCCAAAGACATTCGTTATAGATGAGGGGTCTCAAATCTCAGGGTTTGTGGCCCCTGCCTTAATATGAAAGTTTAATGTTGGTTCGGCCTTCCAGTTTGATATATATGGTGTGCATAGCTAAGCAAACCTACCAATCACGGTGGGGTATATGGCTTTCGGAAGCGGGACATCGGCTTGACACAGGCAGAGAAACATTTCTCAGTGAGTGAAAGTTACCGCAGCGAGTGTTTTCTTCCGTGCCTGCTGGCTGCCTTGCTTCTATTGGACACACACCCCGATAACCCGGACCAATTAGTTATAGTTATAATTAGTTATTTTTATGAATTAGGTGTTATTATAATCAGTTATTCTTACAAACGATACGGTCGCACAGTTACTTCTGAAAACAAGTTAAAACAAATGAAAATTAATTTTCCCCCCCCTGTAACAACAGCAAAGCAGATTACAGTAAATCTAACTATTATTATTATTATTATTATTATTATTACTACTATTTATTACTGATTGATTTATTTTCTTAATAATTTTTTTATTTTTTTATTTTTTGTGTTGAAAAATTCCAATCCTCTAAAATCTCTTTATTTATTTTTTTTAACACAAATGAAAAAATGAACAAATTAGAAATTAATAAAATAATTAATTTCTAATTAATAATATAATTAAATTCTTGTGGAAAACCTGATGCGGCCCAGCCTCACTGAGACTCTGCCTCGAGCGGCCCCTGGGTAAACTGAGTTTGAGACCCCTGTTATAGATGAAATGGATCACCTAAATTGGTCGCAGTGTGTCACACAGCTACATTACACATCAACTAAAGTTTAAATGTGATATCGTAGTGGACCACCCCTATAAGAATCAATCATATGCCAGCAGACTCCAGCAGTGGTATATCTGATCTATGGCTTGAGTTTTGCAGTGTGCAAACACAAACCTGTTCATCCTCATTTAGTTCAGCTAGTCATCCTGATCCACCTCTGTTTAGTGCCATTTGGTACTTTTCCATTCCACACAGATGCTCTAAAAGTCGTCATTGTTTAACTCAGCGGAACAGATGGAAAAACCCAGTGCAGATACATTTCTAGCAGTAACTCGGCGCAATAGGTAGGATTTGATCATTTTTCATCATATTTGATCATCATTTCCAAAAACTGCTACAACAGTTACATATACTTTGCTGACTTATGTACTAACAACATCCCAGGTGTATTGAAGCTTTAAAAAATAAAATATAAGCTTTGTTAAAATATAAAATAAGCAATTTGAACTAGTGACAAGGACTGTGTCACGTAAGTTTATGCTAATGATGACACAAACTCTCATTCATTTATTTTCCTTCGGCTTAGTCTCCATTTCAGAGGTCGCCACAGCGGAATGAACTGGCAACCCAGTATTGGGAAACACCCATGTCTTTGGACTGTGGGGAAAACCGGAGCACTCAGCGGAAACACACAAGGAGAACATGCAAACTCCACACAGAAATGCCAACTGGCCCAGACGGGACTCAAACTAGCAACCTTCTTACTGTGAGGTGACAGTGCTAACCACTGAGCCACCATGTCACCCTACACACTTGCAATTTCCATTCATTTTTATGTATACATATATAATGAATATAGAAACGCCAAAGATTTGTTAGACTGCACAGAGCAGCTTTAAAGCTGAAACTTAATAAGTATTTTGTCTGATTAAACAGCACCGCTTCTTCTCACGTGATCAAATGTTAAACTTGAGACTACATTTAGCAACTTTTCAGACCCCCCTAGCGACAAACGTTCAAAAAAGCGTCTGGCGACAAATCTAGCGACTTTTCTGTGTGTTACTGAAGATTTTTATAGACTCTCATGTGTCCGTGCTGTATCGTTCCCACTCTTCTCAACGAGCTGCGGGTGATGCCGTCAGCCCCTCCCCAGCCTCAGAGTACTGACAGGCGGCCCACTCAGTCCTCGTACAGCAGTCACTCCCACCTGCATCCCAAGAGCAGATCACTCCTCTGGGTAGCGACGGCAAATGATTTAGCACCGGCAGTGTGACATATTTCCACTCTACAGTCAAACCGATCTACTTCTCCTTTGTTTGAACAATGTAGGCCCCGTTTACACTAGTGCGTTTTCGTTTTAAAACGCATAAGTTTTGCTACGGTTACGCCATCCGTCCACACTACGCCGGAGTTTTCGAGGTGCGAAAACGGAACGTTTTAGAAACGCTGGAGAGGCCGTTTTCATTCTAAAACGCTGCTGTTGCGTCTCTGTGTGGATGGAGGGAAACGCATACTTTTGAAAACGGAGGCGTGGCTGCTGAGATCCTCTACGTGATTGCGGCTTTGGGTCATTGCGTATCCTTTCCTTATTCGTCAAGCGCACAATACTATAACGCCACCGGAAGACGGCAGACCAGTCTTCACTGTAAACACTGTATTTTCGATAGCCATGGATGTTTTATATTCATTTGTTACTTTAAGTAACAACTCGACCTCGTCGTCTGTCCACAAAAAGACCTCTCTTGCTTTCTTTACCATCGCGTTCATCGTTCAACCAGCGTTTGTTGACTAACAATAACCAAATGCCGAGCGAGACACATGCTTCCTGTTTATACTTGAACGCGCATGCCCAGAGTGCGCGAATGGTCACGTGATATACGTTTCTGGTGGAGTAGTGAAGACGGAGATCTGTTGAGACGCTGGGTGAAAACGCGAGTGTGGACGCGGATCATTTTCTTGCTAAAACGCCGTTTTAAAACTAAAACGCACTAGTGTAAACGGGGCCTTAATTTGACCGTTTAGTCTTTTCTTGTTTACAATCACAAATATTTTAGTGACAGTTTCGGAACTTGTCAGAGTTTATTACGTCTGAGAGACTACTGCAAATTCACCACACATCTATATTGATATACTGTATTCAAACAGCAATAAATGTAGTAGAATTGACAAGCTTGCATAAAGCGTAGTGTTATATAAAAACCCCTTTATCAACCATAGGCCGTAAACAAACAGAAACGGTAGAACGTGATGACGTCAGTAATTTGCAAATTGACGTATGCCGTAATCTAGCGACTTTTCAGGCAGAGCTTAGCGCCTTTTCATTGAAAATAGTTGGCAATAGTGGGTGGTGGACTGTGGCATAATAAAAGCTCTGCTGCTTTCGTGTCACTCCGTGCTCGTCTCTCATCAGCAATTACTTCAGCGTTTCTCTTATCTCACTTTGACAGCTTTTAGCCTTAAGGCCCGTTCACACAGAGACACTTTTTTGTCGCGTTTTCCATCGACATTTAATGCCTCGTGTCTAAATAAAGGGAGCCAATGTGATTGTTGGCGTAAAAGTGCCATTTTTAAAGAAACACCTCATTGTTCACGTGCACGGAGCTGCTGAAGTTACAGTAAACAGCACTTGGAGGCGCTCAACTGTTACGCTGAGTCTGGGCGTCATTGAAGAAGACGCCCAGATGCAATATGAACGTGGAGCTGCTTATAGGGTATATGTCGAACATCACGTGACTAAACCGGATCCCTGGGTAGAACACTTCCGCTCATCGCCATTTCATATGCGGCATTAGTTTGTTATTGAAAGTAGTAAGTAGTGTTTTATACGTTATATAATAGGGTATATGCGCAACTTTCAGGTTCCAGTCAACCAGGGTAGAACACTTCCAGTTTTTCACTCTCCGCTAATATGGCGTTGTTTTATACAAGACGCCTTTAGGAACTACCAAAGTTGAGTATCACAGATGTCCACTACTTACTACTTTCAATAACAAACCGATGGCGCATACGAAATAAGCAGAAGTGTTCTACCCAGGGATCCAGTTTGGGATCCGTGACGTTCGACATATACCCCATTGCACTGGTGAACTATAATTATTTCTTCGTCGCTAGAGCTGTTACTTCCTGAACCATCCATGCTTGTTCGAATCGCCAACTACAAGCATGTCAACTTTCTCTCTTCTTCTTCTGTGTTACAAGCGGGTGTCAGAAGCTTAGCGCCACCCTAGGCACAATCTAACGTCAAGGAGTGATTTTGCATACTCTTCTGCTCGACGCCAGAGAAAATCGCTTGAGCTTGAATGCGGAAAAACATCTCGAAAGATGCTGACGATAAACGCAAACGGTCCCGGTGTGTACGAGCCTTTACTCTGCTTCATACTACCATGATAGTAAGTGTAAATACTTCAGTTCATCTATCAACATGATTTCTACAGTAGTCTAGTGCTGTCACGATACTGGAATTCGGTGCCAATCAATGTTGAAATTTTAAAAACGTCCATTTCCTGCTAACATTTGAGCATGTTCTTAAACTGAGCTGATTTGCCATTGTGTTCACGTGCTCAACAGAAATGACTGTGATTGGTCGTGAAGGTCATCAGTTCACCGAACTCACCGCTATTTACTTAGTGTAAACACAGATACAGGAACACTGGAGCTTTTTAAAGTCAAGCCGATCAGCTGGTTTGACTTTAAGCTAACTTACGAGCGATCCGCTAATGAACCGCTAATAAAACATCTCGAAAGATGCTGACGATAAATGCAAACAGAAAGCGTCCCGGTGTGTACGCGCCTTTACTCTGCTTCATGCTACTATGATAGTAAGTGTAAATACTTCAGTCCATTCATCAACATGATTTCTACAGTAGTCTAGTGCTGTCACGATACTGGAATTCGGTACCAATCAATGCTGAAATTTTAAATACGTCCATTTCCCGAACAGATTTAAGTGCGTTCTTAAACTGAGCTGATTTGCCATTGTGTTCACGTGCTCAACAGAAATGACTGTGATTGGTTGTGAAGGTCATCAGTTCACCGACCTCACCGCTGTTTACTCAGTGTAAACACAGATACAGGGACACTGGAGCGTTTCAAAGTCAAGTCGATTAGCCTGTTTGTCTTTAAGCTAACATACGAGCGATCCGCTAATGAGTCGCGGCTTTAAAATGCTCCAGTATCATGCAACCTTACACTAGTCCCGCAAGATTTAAAGACCACAACTCCCACGATTCCACACTCAGTCACTGCATCATCAAAAGCGTCTTTGTTTGTTGTGAATACGCGCCCTCTAGTGGTGAAAATCGCACTGTGCCTTTAACAAAAATCCCATTTAAACTGTATAACTGCACATGCACCAGTATCTGACTTCTGCTATGATAATTGATCTCAGAGCTCAACAGTTCCACTGTAACGAATTTAAGCTGATTTTGTTGTGTTCGCCCTCATGTGTGTGCTCTCTGAGCTACATAAGTTTATATGTTTGCTACTATATTCAGCAGGCGGCTCACTTACACTATGTCTGTTGTCAAAACAATCCTGATCTTGGGCTTTATGTAGTAAAATATCATTAGCCATTCATGCATGGTCAGTACACACTAGGGGCTTATTGCAAACACAATTAATCATTAGTCATTCATTTTCCTTCGGCTTAGTCTCTATTTCAGAGGTCGCCACAGCAGAATGAACCACTAACTATTCTGGCATATGTTTAATGCAGCGGATGCTGTTCCAGCCGCAACCCAGTTCTGGGAAACACCCATACACACTCATTCACACACACACACACACACTCAAACACTAAGGCCAATTTAGTTTATTCAATTCACCTATAGCGCATGACCTTGGACTGTGGGGAAACTGCACACAGAAAGGCCAACTGGCTCAGCCAAGACTTGAACCAGCGACCTTCTTGCTGTGAGGTGACAGTGCTAACCACTACGCCACCGTGCTGCCCCAACAATAAAGTCATAATAATAATAACAGTTCATATTTAGAGGTATGTTATTATTAATAAACACAATAAATGAACTCTTACCGATATCCATAACATCCACTTCCACAGGTTCTGAATAGGCTTTTCCCAGTGCATTAGTGGCGACCACTGTAATGTTGTATATGATCCAAATAGCAGTGTGGCGCTTCTCAAAATGACAGGAATTGATTCCAGCCTTGTCGTAATCTGGGCATTCAAAGACTTCCACAGAGCTGGAAAAGATTATCAATTAATGTTAAACACTTTGTGTTAATCCAATACTTAACATCCTTAAAGGAATTTAACAAGGAATTGTCTTGCTGCATTAATTTAAAAAGCAGGTACAACTGAGTGTCATCAACATAACTATTAAATTAAAGGAAACACTTTATTTCGATGGTCCATTTGAGTAATAGTGTCTGTCTGCTTAATATCTGTTGATACTGACAGTCAACAGACATTTAACTGACTATAAGAAACTTTGCAAGTACATGTCAACTTACACTAACCCCAACCTAACAGTCTACTTATAATCTAATGAGAATTAGTTGCAATGTAACTTAAATTCAACAAACGGACCATCAAAATAAAGTGTGACCAAATGAAATGCCAAATTTGTTAAATGTAGCTCCCAAAGCAATCATCTATAGTGAAAAAAAAGCAGCAGCCCTAATATAGAGCCCTGAGGCATTTTTAGACCTAGCATTTAAGTTATTGCAAACATTAGACATTTTTCTTGCATTTGATGTGTTAAACCTATTTACATTTGTTTATTGAATTTAATGCAAAGTCTAAAATGGAAAGCTTAATGACATTCTAAAGGAGTGAACTGTTATTGCTGTGTTTTTAGTATGAATCTGTATCATTAAGTGAAGTTTATATATAAACTAATTTCGAAAGGATCACAAGCTTATGATTGATCACAGCTGGTCCCGCATTATTCAATTCATGATTCACCAATCAGACGATTCCTAAGCCAGTATAAATACCCTAAGTTCCATAACACAGCCATCTTCGTTTTGAAGAATCCCTACTCCACCTCCTTTCCTAGATGGGTGGCACGGTGGCCCAGTGGTTAGCACTGTTGCCTCACAGCAAGAACATCACTGGTTCTAGTCCTTACCAAGCCAGCTGACATTTCTGTGCGGAGTTTACACGTTCTCCCCGTTCTCTCTCACGTGGGTTTCCCCCGGGTTCCCCGGATTCCTCCCACCGTCCAAAAACATGCAACTTAAGTTAATTGACTAATCCAAATCTGCACCATAGACCTAGTAAGTAGTTATCTCTTAAGAGCAATCGCTATCTGCTCATTAGCTACAGCAGGGGAGTTCTCGAGATCTACCTGAGCTCAAACTCCCCTCTCGCCTTGCATTTGGGAGGGAGCCCCAGGCTCGAGGATCTTAAGAGCTCAGGATTCTTTCCCAGGACTGCACGCCACACAAGCTTTATAATCAATCATCAGCTCAGTGTGAACTCTTGAAAACTATTTTTCATTTTCAGTGGATTAACTTACACTGATTAATTATTCACCTTAAGAATATCAACATGAGCTAGCAAAATAAACATCGTAAATTGTGATGTCATGATATCTAAAAAAATTTCTGGATTTTTGGTCACAAAAACGAACCCACAACAGAAGCCCAATTCTCTTACTCTTTCTTTTTAAACTACATAGTTAGCAGGTACAGCGATGAATGGCGATTCAGGCCACACTCACTTCTCTTTTCTGTAATAGAGCTGGTATCTGGTTGGCAGTCCACCGCTTGATCCAGGCTCCCACCAGCAACTGAATGTTTCTTTTTCAGGTGAGCGACATCTTGTTAGTCTGGGCCTCCCTGGTGGAGAATGACCTGGACAGATATTGTCATTGAAGAGTACATATGATGTGATATTGGTATTTCGCTGTCCCTCAAAGATTATGTGATCCTGCCGTTGCAGAATTTAATGCAAAATTGCTGCAGATTATCCACACATTTCGGTATTCAGAAGCATCATGTGATGTTATCGAAACATGTAAAGTAGGCTGTTTGTTGAACCTATCACAATTTAATCTGGAGTAAAACATGCCAGCGATTTCATTCTTGACTTCTAGTTGATCATTTGGTTTCAGAAGTGGCTTATATATATAAGGCAAAGGCCTCTAGATTATGCTTATTTTACCTAAATAAAATATGATCATGCCTTTATTTTGAATTTTTTAATTGGGACAGTAAGGTCTGATTTTGCTTAGACAAAAGTCTTGTCATTAACAGAAATAATGTTCAGTATAGAATATAAAGTCATGCTGCAGTGGAAAAAGATTTAATATTGTGTATGACTCCCATGAGCTTGAAGGACTGCATCCATACATCTCTGCAATGACTCTTAATAGCTTATTAATGAAGTCATCTGGAATGGCAAAGCGTTCTTGCAGGACTCCCAGAGTTCAACAAGATCCTTTGGATTCATCTTCAATGCCTCCTCCTTCATCTTACCCCAGACATGCTCAATAATGTTCATATCTGGTGACTGGGCTGGCCAATCCTGGAGCATCTTGACCTTTTTTACTTTCAGGAACTTTGATGTGGAGGCTTAAGTATGACAAGGAGCGCTATCCTGCTGAAGAATTTGCCCTCTCCTGTGGTTTGTAATGTAATGGGCTGCACAAATGTCTTGATACCTCAGGCTGTTGATGTTGCCATCCACTCTGCAGATCTCTCGCACGCCCCCATACTGAATGTAACCCCAAACCATGGTTTTTCCTTTACCAAACTTGACTGATTTCTGTGAGAATCTTCGGTCCATGCTGGTTCCAAAAGGTCTTCTGCAGTATTTGGGATGATTGGGATGCAGTTCAACACATGATTCATCAGAAAAATCTATCTTCTGACACTTTTCCAAATGATCAATTAGACGTCAAGTTATTATTTGTTGCTCTTACAACTGGGATCGACGACAAGACTTGTGTCAGGTAGAGTGGGGAAGTAAATAGTTACAGGTTTCTGACTTTCTTCTAAGTTTCTTCTTTTGTGTTTAACAGGAGAAAGAAACTTTTATAGATTTACACCAAGCGAAGAGAAAGTAAATGATGACAGAAATGTCGTTTTTGGGTGAACTTTCCCTTTAAATTATAGATTAAAAAACTTTCATCAAAACCCTAAAAAAAAATCAGTGCACACAATATCAGCTGTCTGCATTGATTAACTGAATGTCACGTACACATGCTGTGTGGGATCCAGCAGAGGAGCCACATCAGAGTCAGCACCTGCTCTGCATCTCTCATTGTGTCCTGCATGACAAACACAAAATCAATAAGGTGTGCACACGTTAAGCTCCACCTGTAGAGTTTGTTTCTACTTTAAACAGCAATCTAGACACGCAAAAACAGCCACTTAGCATGTGTAAACACCTTCACTCATCACATCAGCTGAAAGGTCATTATGGGTACAGTTTGTTTAACTAATTCTTGGCCACGATAAGATGATTCTTATCTGATTTTATAAATAGTGGCCATGATGGCATTAGAGTTTTCGTCTTATCGTAATCAATATAGTAAATACACAAAGTCGATTATTTTAGACACTGAATTGCTTTCTTGGGAGATTTAAATGAAACAAAAGGCTATATTTACATTTTATTATATGTCACAAATGCTAAAAGTCAGTGAATTGCACAAATTCGGATATATGTCATATATCAAATACTTACAGTGGTGTGAAAAAGTGTTTGCCCCCTTACTGAAATTTAATTTTTTTTGCATGTTTGTCACACTTAATGTTTCAGATCATCAAAAGAATTTAAATATTAGTCAAAGATAACACAACTAAACAGATCATGCAATTTTCAAATTAAGCCTTTTATTATTACGGAAAACAAAACTACATAGCAATGTGTGAAAAAGTATTTGCCCCCTGTTAAAACATAACTTGATGTTTTATCACGCTTGAGTTCAATTTCTTAAGCCACACCCAGGTCTGATTACTGCCACACCTGTTCGCAATCAAGAAATGACTTAAATAGGACCTGCCTGACAAAGTGAAGTAGACCAAAAGATACTCAAAAGCTAGATGAAATCGTGCTAAGATGGAAAAAAAATCTAATACAAATGGGAAAGAAAATAATTGAAATCTACAGTACCAGTCTGGAAAAGGGTATCATGCTGTTTCTAAAGCTTTGGGACTGCAGAGAACCACAGTGAGAGCTATTATCTACAAATGGCAAACACATGGAACAGTGGAGAACCTTACCACTTAAATATTTAAATGGGAGTGAATGTAAAAAAATCAAACAATGTAAGCAACATGCAAATTTATACTAGAAACATGCTAATAACATACTAATTTATGTTAATAAACTAAGTCTATCTATCAATCAATCAATCTATCTATCTATCTATATATCTATCTATCTAACGTTATTATATTTTTAATTATCATTCAGTGTGGCTATAAATGTTGTGTAAAATGATGTCAGACTCACACTGGTGACATTTAACACTGAATAAAGCACATATTCAGCGACTGAGGTGATCATTGTCATGGTAGTTTAGGCTGTTTAACTTCACATTAATAGAAACCATGGGAGTCGCTAGGCCTATTTTAGGGGGGCTGTAGCCTCCCCTATATTTCTACTCAGCCCCCCTAAAACTTTTCCCATTAGCTTATATGCTGTAGACCAAATTATCATCTCTGTCCCCTTTAAATTTGATATGAAGACGGTGGCAGAATTCGGCTCCTCCTTGACTTTTGTTTTTCATTTGATCAGTCAAACACAGCTGTGCAGAGCGAGAGAACAAGTGTGTGCTTATCCATAAATTGTTATAAAATATGCTTATTTGCAGTTCTTTGCTATGGATACACTTGAATCACTTGTACCCCAATGTCATTTAGGAGCAGTCGGGTTTCCAATATACTGTTTCCTCAGCGCTCACAGAACAGCGGTTTCCTCCAGCGAAAGTGTAACTCTGAACGAACATTTTACTATTATACCATTATTACCTGCCTTTATAAAACACATTACAGTGCATGTGGCATTATCTATACTACAGTCATGCACAGAAAGGATTAAACACAGTGACAGAACCACTTAGTGAATGTAATCAACTGCCAGAGTCACTGACAGAGATAGAAACATCTTGTGTTGTCTTGTATTAAAAATATTTCCTATTTTAATATTATGATTCAGTTCGTGAAATATGTGAATTAGTTAAAAAACATATTTATATGTATGCCATTTAATTAGAAAAGTGGCAGTTTTATTTATTAAATACATAGAAACAAATGTTGTACTTCAACATATAAAGTGGCTTTTACTACAGTAAACAGGTTTGTTGAGCCTATTTTGCTCATTCAGAACTCAAATGACTGTGCACGTCTACAATACAGTGGAATACTGATAGATTAGCTTACAACCATATTAGTCAAATATTAAGTGTAATACTATTAAATTATTACTTGTAAATACATTAATGATATATATATATATATATATATAAAATTATAATTATTATTTTATTTATTTAGGATTTTATTTTATTTATTTATATAGGAGCTGAGCCCTCCTAAAATTAAAATCCTAAAATCACCCCTAATAGAAACGTTTGCATGTTGCTGTTGAAAAATAATATAGTAGTTTATAGGAAATACTATGGTCTTTTTGAACCATACTATAGTAAAAATAACATGGAAAAGATGGTTTACATTTTAATGACCGTGTTCTGGAGTTCATGTAAAACTATATGAAAAATTAAATGTTACATTAAAAAAAACTACAATCACATCATGATTCCAGAAGTGAACTGAATGATAAATATTTTTACAGCATTGTAAAATGTTATGAACACAAGGCATCCAGAAAAAAAAGGTCAAACGTGGCAAACGCAGGTGCAGAGGGAACACTTCATGGAAATTTACTGCATTGGAAAGGATGAATTCAATGTGCTTTCAGATTTGTTATTGTATCATCTGTTATCAAATAATTCAGATGCAATTGCAAATACATACATTTCCATTTTCACAGATGAAACCTCAACACTATTTGAAAACAATCATAAAATGCCAAATGTCTGTGGTCACTTTGGTCCTTTATTTTACCAGATTATATGCACTAATTGAGAAGGAAAAGGATTAAAGTCCGAGTTTCAAAACATTTGACATTAACTTTCTATTTTGGTGCCAGAAAATGTAAAAACAAATTAATTTGGTTGTACAAAAGCAAAATTTAGCCACACGCCAGCTCAGTGTTCAATACAAACAGTTCAACATTTGGCATGATATGCATATTCTTAAAACATAGCCTATTTAAAATGTAAACAACATGAAAAACGCATAAAAGCATAAACACAGACATGCATTCGCTGTTTGCACACAGAAATATTTGTTCCTGAATAACCACCACAAATATAAAAGACTATTTCAGGATCGCAGTGCAGTGATGAAATATGAATTATTTGTCATTTTATACCTTTAGGCTTTGCCACAATCCTTCAAGCTAATATTTCTCAGCAAGCGGCTTTAAATAAGTTAAAATATACTTCATTTTTGACCACTTATTCGTTTATATATTGAAATAAAGCATTAGAACAAGCATATCACTTTGACATACTTTGACATGAAGTGGATTCAAAATGTTTTTCATAATAGTACTAAAACAATAAAGGTTGCTGTTCAATAGATTTAGGACAGTTTTGATGAGAGCCACTTCAAATGTTGACATATAGGCTTTCACAGTGGAATACTGATAGATTAGCTTACAACCATATTAGTCAAATATTGTAAGTGTAAGTGTAATTTTAAGTGTAATACTATTAAATCATAACTTGTAAATACATTAACGATATATATATATATATATATTTATATAGCAACTGAGTCAATCGCATATAATAGGCGTTCAAAGTAAAATCAGCTTTGTAAATTTTATTTGATGTGAACGCCAAAATGGGACATTCATCTGTGAACCATGTTTAAACAGATAGATAGATAGATAGATAGATAGATAGATAGATAGATAGATAGATAGATAGATAGATAGATAGATAGATAGATAGATAGATAGATAGATAGAAAGACTTAGCTTATTAACATGAATTAGTATGTTATTAGCATGTTGCTAGCATGTTTCTAGTGTAGATTATAATGTTTTGTTAGCATGTTTTCAGCATAAATTTGCATGTTGCTTAGTGTTTCAAGTTTGGATTCACTTTCATTTAAACATTTAAGAAAGTATGTATCTGGAAATGAACAAAGTTGAAAAGTATTTTCTAAAATCAGTTTATCTAATGTTCAATATATTACAAGGGAAGGGAAAACTCTACAATGAATGATTCTACACAGACTCCAGTCCTCGTCCTCCAGGGGCCAAATCAGACACGGCTTTCTCAATGATAATAATGCGATAATCATAAACAAACAAACGCTGTTTCAAAAAGCCAACATGAGGAGGTTTAGATCGTCAACCCATGTCTAACATAAAAAAGACGTCTTATTATTTCTATACAACACCGCCTAACAATATTAAAAGAAAACTATTTAAAATATATTTAAAAATATATTTAGATATATACAGTATTTTGACTATGATAATGCAATAATGAAGAATCATAATGAAAAATACAGAGAGCCGACAAAACATATACCGCTATTTGGCCTTTAACCAATAATAAAATGTGAATCCTCGTTTTAATCGTGCATTGCGGCACAAAATACTTACTTATTTATTATATTTATTAAAATAGACTATCATGTGTGCAAAAACATATCCAGCAAGTCTCTGCAGAGTTATAAAATATTAATATCATTGCGCTTGATGGAGACTCACCTGGATGCGCCAGTTCGTATGAGTGGAAAAACACACACAGCCTCTTCACCTGTGATTCTCCCATAAAGCGCAAGCGGGTCGCATGTCGGACTGATTTTACTGTTTAAAACGATTTTCCCGAAACAAGGTGTAGTATGAGAGAGGATAGAACAAACACAAAGTCACCCTGTTGTCACCGCAGTCCTTCTGGGTCTCTAGTTTCACACAAACAGCCCTAAAGAGACTTGAGGAGTGACTTGCGTTGTGACGTTACACCTTACCTACCAATGACCCGGTCTCTCTCTCTGTCTCTCTCTCTCTCTCTCTCTCTCTCTCTCTCTCTCTCT
>CAIGQQ010033701.1:1978529-1998779 GCA_903798035.1 Danio albolineatus
TCTCTCTCTCTCTCTCTCTCTCTCTCTCTCTCTCTCTCTCTCTCTCTTTGTGTGTGTGTGTGTGGGAGAGAGAGCAATTGTAAACCAGGTAATTCTTGTCAGTAGGCTATAACACTTTTATCATCGCCTGATAAAGCTTTGTTTGAGAGTTTAAATGATTTTAAATTGCTTTGAATATTTACAAGGCCCTTATATAGAGCCCTTAGGTACACCATACCTTACAGCATTATTCAGATTTTTCTGCCAGAAACACTGTATGCAAACAAAAGCACATTAAAAAATAATTAATATTTTAGCCCTAACGTTTAAGTTATTTGAATATTTAAACATTTTTCCTGCATTTAATGTGTTGTGCATGCTATAATTCGCCTATACAGTTAAAGGGATCGTTCACCCAAAACTGAAAGTTACTCATCCTCCACTTGTTCCAAACCTGACTGAGTTTGAGCCTTCTAATGAACACAAAAGAAGATATTTTGAAGAAAATAGTTGACTTCCATAATATTATTTGTCAGTGACTGCGTTTTTTCCTCAACATTTTTCTTAATGTCTTCTGTTTGGTTCAACAGAGGGAAGAAATCATATAAGGTTACAATAAGAATGAGTAAATGATCAGGACATTTTTATTTTTGGGTAAACTATCCGTGGTAGTAAGTGGTTGTAATAACAAATTCACTTTTAGTATTTTGTAATGTTTAGTAATAACCGGATACTACTATATCACATACTGTATAGTTTGTTGCTGGGTTATTCTGTCTAGTTAATGGGATTTGTGGTTTTCAACAGGCCCATAGAGCACCTTAACAACCTTTCCAATAAACAAAAGTAAGTATAGCACAAGCTTGCTTGTATCAAATTCATTGATTCATTTTCCTTCCTCTTAGTCCCTTTATTTATCAAGGGTCGCCACAGCACAATGAACCACCAACTTATTCAGCATATGTTTTTCACAGCAGATGGCCTTCCAGTTGTAACCCTGTACTGGGAAACACCCATACACACTCATTCACACACATACACTACAGCCAATTTAGTTTATTCAATTTACCTATAGCGCATGTCTTTGGACTGTAGGGGAAACCGGAGCACTCGGAGGAAACCCACACCAACACAGGGAGAACATGCACACAGACTCAACGCAGAAATGCCAACTGGCCCAGTCAGGACTTGAACCAGCGACCTTCTTGCTCTGAGGCGATTGTACTACCCACTGCGCCACCATGTCGCACACTGTTGTAAATTACGTCATATAAGTTTTTTTTTCATTGTTTTTCAAGCAAAGTCTTGATCTAAAACTACTAAATGTTTAAAAACAATTACAGGATTTTAACTCTTTAATTACCAAATTCACAAATGACGTCACTGATTTGGTGAAAAACACACACAAAAGGACATATTTTTAAATATAAAAAGTACTTGTGGGCAATTTTTTTTTACCTTTTATCACAGTCTTGGACACGTGAATGATTAATAACTACATTGGCTTTGATGCGTTGTTAGATTTTCATTTGTTCTCCCTAATTTACTGTAGGTGGCTGTTTTTTCTTAATTGACTTCCATTATAACCACATTTGATGGTGCATAAATACACAGTCTTTGTTTTTGTTTACTCCATGTAGTTCTGAGAGCTGAGATGCATATTTGGATTTTTTCAGACACATGAAGGAAAGTGCGCAAAGGTCACTCTCACACACTCACACACATACACACACTTTAATTTGCTGTTATACTCCATATAAAATCCAGAAACTAAGCTGTTTTTTGCACAGGACTATCTAAAGGGTTAATAGTACCAACTGACAATCAACAGTATAAATTACAAACTTTACCTCTTGCAAACAGGGGAAGCCACCAACCACAATGATGATGATTATATGGTGTCATGGCTTTGTAATAAAAAAAAGTGGTTATAATGGAAGTAAATGGGGCCACCAACAGTAAATTAGGGAGAAAAAAACAATGCATCAAAGGCAATGTTGTTTCACATGTCCAAGACTTTAATAAAAGGTCAAATAAATCCAGTCCGCAACTACTTTTTATATTAAAAATACGTCATTTTGTGTGTTTTTTCACCAAATCAGTGACATCATTTATGAATTTGGCAATTAAAGAGTTAAAATCCTGTAATTTTTAAAAACATTTAGTAGTTTATTAGCAGATTTCTGCAAAAGAAATTGAAAAAGAAAATATTTATCTGATGCATTTTTTACAGCATTTTAATTCAGTGGATGTTTTCATAACTAACATAACAAAAGGGTATAAATTTGCGTTTACAGTGTATATTGAGTTAAAAAAAAAAGTATTTATTATTTTTTTTTGTCCAGGCATTTTCTCAAAATATGTGTCAAAATAGGATTTGTCACCAAAAGTCATTCTGCTAACTGAAACACAGGCAATTTATGGCCAAATTCAGACTCAAAATCACCCCAGGGTGGATGAAAGCACCCCCAACAGTACACAAGAGTTAATGCAGAAAATATACAT
Source organism: Danio albolineatus (assembly GCA_903798035.1). Classification (NCBI taxonomy): domain Eukaryota; kingdom Metazoa; phylum Chordata; class Actinopteri; order Cypriniformes; family Danionidae; genus Danio; species Danio albolineatus. The sequence continues at coordinate 1,981,014 of CAIGQQ010033701.1, forward strand.
GTAGTTTTTATGTAAAAATGTTAAAGGATAAGTATATTTTAAGTGTTTTAATGCTTTTCTCTTTTTACACTTGGGCATCATCACATTTTTTACATAATAATCTCTTAGTAGTACAATATAGAGAGATTTCCCCTTTGTAAACTTGCATTTATGAATGTGAATTTTCCACACAATAAAAAAAATAAGATCATAATAAAACTATCATCCTTTAAAGTTAAATAAACAACCCCAAATCACATGAAGAGCGAGTTTGACTGAAACACTTCCGTTTAAAGACTGTGAGCTGCTCAGGAGTAGTGATGAGATGAACACCTTCCCTTTTGTCAGACACCAGGAAGTGATGCGAACACGTACACACACACACAATTGTTTGACACCCACGTACTTTTGGATTTCCCCGCATCAGTCGGATTCATGTATCGTTTAATAATGGGATACATGACAGCACATAATCCGAGTACGGTATGTCAATGTTTATACTGTTCGTTTAACAAGCCTACTGTTTTGTTGGTGAATTCCGATATGTTGTTTCGCTACTTTTGAAACATGAACGTTTACATTTACAACTTTATACAATGTATAATCATCATTCAATAATATTGAAGTGCTGCTTACTTTATAACACATTAATTATTACCAATATTCGCTTGCTGACTAGAAAAAGTGAAACTAGCGATTGTACAAGTTGTTCACGTAGCAACCAAAGGATGGTAATACTGCTTTCTGTTTTTGTTTTCATTTTTAAGTCGTCTTATCGTTCAAACTCGTGTTACTCTACCTCCTCTGTGGAACATTAAAGAAAATATTAAGCAGAATTACAGTCTTTTAGATGATATTGATAACTTGGGCTGTCATTTCATTCATTTGAAATTTTCACGGAAATAAATTAAGGAACTGGAACAACAACATGAAGGAGCAAATCATATCAGGGATGTAATTTTTGAAGGAGATATTTCTTTAGAGATGATCCCTAATCTGACCCAATAATATTAGTGTATCCAATGTAGACAGGTGTACAGTGCTCAGGATATATACTGTAAGTACACCACTTATAAATCTATCTCTAAATTCATATTATTAATAGGAAGCTATACAATATTATATTTGCGCATGTACTTTAGATTTAAGAGTTGACACTTAGATGATGATTGATAATAAAGCTTGTTTGGCATGCTGTCCCTGGAGAGAGCCCTGAGCTCATGAGATTCTCGAACCCTCCTTACAGTTTGCAGGGTGAGAGGGGAGTTTGAGCTCAGGTTGATTTCGATGAACTCCCCCGACTTATTTCTGGCTAATAGAATGGCTAAGAAGAGATGTAAGACCTGGGCTATGGATTATGTATAGATTTGGTATGTTCAATTTACTTAGGTTGCGTGTTTTTGGACTGAGGGAGGAAACCGAAGAACCCGGGGAAAACCCACGCAAGCACAGGGAGAACGAGCAAACTCTGTATAAAGATGTCAACTGGTTTAGTAGGGACTTTAACCAGAGACATTCTTGCTGTGAGGGAACAGTGCTAATCACTGGGCCACCGTGTCACTCATCTGGAAAGGAGGAAGAGTAGGGGTGGCTAGGGGGGGGGGGGGGGGATTCTTCAAGACGAAGATACTGAGAAAACAAAAACTCTGGTTATTTATAGTGAGTTAGAAATCATCTGATTGGTGAATCAATCATGAGCTGATGTGGTACCCGCTGTGATCAATCATAAGCATGTGATCCTCTCAAAATTAGTTTATAAATAAACTTCACTTAGTCAATTCTGAAACCAAATCTGCAGCTTATCTAAGAAATTAACTTCAGATAATGGTCCAAAACCCAGCACACCCCAAAATATATGCTATAGAAAAATATTAAATACAAATTAAAAAAAAATAGGAAAAATCGAGAGAAGCAAAAAAAATTGAAAAATTGATTTGAAATTTTGTAGTTTGTTTTTTTCTTTCTCAATATTTAGCTTGAATTTAATTGTATTATTTATCAATTTTTAAATGCGTTTGGACGCATGGTGGCGTAGTGAGTAGCACGTTCGCCTCACAGCAAGAAGGTCGCTGGTTCGAGCCTCGGCTGGGTCAGTTGGCATTTCTGTGTGGAGTTTGCATGTTCTCCCCGTGGTTGCGTGGGTTTCCTCCGGGTGCTCCGGTTTATCCCTCAGGTCCAAAGATGTGCGGTACAGGTGAATTGGGTAAGCTAAATTGTCTGTAGTGTATGTGTGTGAATGAGAATGTATGGATGTTTCCCAGAGATGGGTTGCGGCTGGAAGGGCATCCACTGCGTAAAACAAAATGCTGGATAAGTTGGCTTATCATTTCGCTGTGCACAGTAAAGATTCCAGTGTTAAATATACAGTGTTATTTTTTTGGTGTTGTTCAGCATTAAAACTGGAGTACATTTTAAATCACGAGTGTGAAATAGTATATTTAAGAGTTTTTTTTTCCAGTGTTAAACTTTTACTCCAAAATGCAGCGTATTTCCCACTAGTGATGGGAAGTCCAGTTTTTTTTTTACTCGAACCAGTTCTTTCAGACAAACAGTGATCAAACCAGAATGTTTTACGAGCCTTGATGATATTATAAATGATAAGATATAATAATAATTCTCATCAGAAACAATTCAATTCAATTCATCTTTTTTGTATAGCTCTTTTACAATGTAGATTGTGTCAAAGCAGCTTCACATGTATTATAAAAAAACTTTATTGTTATTAAATAAAGTGAGTAATGTACAAATTTAATATATTAACACTTTGAAGAGTAACACACACTAGTTTGATGTAAGAATGAACTCTTACTGTGTTAAAATGAACTCTGTGAGTAATTCACACTTTAGAAAGTGTTATTTTAACTCCAAAATAGAGGGAGTCATATGTACACCCAAGGAGTGTTAGGTTAAACTCAAATTGAGTTAAATGTGTGTGGCGACCCCGGATTAATAAAGGGACTAAGCCGAAAAGAAAATGAATGAATAAATGTGTTTGGTGACTTAAATATTATTTTAATAAATATATCTGTTTAACAAATCTGTTTTGTTTAAATACACAAAATACCTATATTAACTGAGAAATGGATGCAAATATTTGTTTTTTTCTTAAAATGCGGTGTACTCAATTATGCAGAGTACTGTATATATTTAAGTGGACCTTTACAGTAATATGATTTTAAGCTAAATACAGGCAATCAATATAAAAGAGTCAAAGACTAAAAGCTGATTTCAAGCATCAAAAAAAGCATTGCAATACTATTTTAATTTAACGTATACTATTAAATTAGATTTTTTAATATGTGAAAATAAGAAGTTTTTAACATATGAATTACAGACGCACATTAAAATGTCAATTAGTGTAGCAATAGTTTAAAATAGACCAAAATGTCTTGTCTGGCATTTTTAGATTATTTTAGAATTATTTTGATAGTGACAATTTATTATGTTTTGATGCAATTTAAATCACAGTGCAATTTAGTATGATCACCTATACTTTTATATATTTTAAGAAGTGCAGGTCAGAAAAAGTAGTTAATTTGCTTTAGTAAATCAATCATTCATTTTCCTTCAGCTTAGTCACTTGTATATCAGGGGTCACCACAGCAGAATGAACCGTCAACTATTCCAGCATATGTTTTACACAACGGATGTCCTTTCAGCTGTAACCCAGTACTGGGAAACACCTATACACTCTCACATTAACTATGGCCAATTTTGTTTACCCAATTTACCTATAGCGTATGTGTTTGGATTGTGGGGGAATTCGGAGCGCATGGAGGAAACCCCTGACCCTGCTTAGAGGCAACAGTGCTAACCACTGAGCCACCATGCTGCTCGCTTTTGTTAATCACTTTTGTAAATGCCACAACAGGTATCTCGTTGATTACGTTTATTAAACAAACAAATATATCAGGTGTTCCATTTTCTAAGGTTTTTTGCAGTATATTCGTGTATTTCTATATATATTATTCATATTCGAGTTGAGTTCAGTTAAATATTCTTACATTTCTTTTCAAGAGTTCACACTTAGCTGATGATTTGATATAAGTTTGTTTGGCATACTGTCCCGGGAAAGAGCCCTAAGCTCAAGGGATCCTCGAGCCCAGGGCTCCCTCCCGTTCGTAGAGCGAGAGGAGAGCTTGAGCTTAGGTAGATCTCGAGAACTCCCCTGCTGTAGTAGCTATGGGAAACACCCGAGGAGGAAGTTAGACCAGTGCCTGAATTGTTTAATCTGTTATGAATTATGGAGATCTTTGGATGGTGGGAGGAAACCGGAGGGCCCGGGGGAAACCCATGCGGACACGGGGAGAATATACAAACTCCGCACAGAAACGCCCACCAGCCTGGCAAGGACCAGGCTGGCAGTGTTCTTGCTGTGGGGCAACAGTGCTAACCACTGGGCCACCGTGCCGCCCGATCTAAGAAAAGGAGGAGAAGGGGGAGGAAAGGAGGGTTTTCTTCCATACGAAGATAGCTTTAGACTGGAACTGTGGTTATTTATTGTAGAAGGGGAATCATATGATTGGGAGATCGTGATTAGATAATGTGTGACCAGCCGTGGTAAATCATAAGCACGTGATCCTCTCGAAATTAGTTTGTAAACAAACTTCACAAATGATGTATGTTATGTCAGGACGCTGCTTATAATGTCATGTCAATTTTCCATTTTGCAGGTGCTTTGCTGACTATTTAAGCAGTTCAGCAGGTCAAACCAATCACCGCAGAGTATCTGCCTTATTCGCAAACATGTCGGAATCGAATGAAAGCTCTTTGAACATAAATTTCTTAAAAGAATCTATATTGAAAAGGCTCTGTGAGTCTCTTGATAAAGCCAACAATAAAGGATGGCGAAAACTGGGGGAGATTGTGAAAAATGACAAGCGATTTAAAGTGAGGTAATACCTTTATTCTTCTCTCTTCGCTTTATTTTCTAACGTAATATGCATGTTGAAACTTACATTTCTTAATGCTTTCTAAATTCACTCATATGCACAGTCTCGAAGACATGGACATGTGTTCTCTGAAGGCTTTAGAGGCGGATGGTAGTCCTTCCCGAACTCTCCTCAAACTCATTGGAGATCAGGGCTGTATCCAGGAAGAACTGATGGAGTTTCTACAGATCATGGGTCACACGGAGGCCCTGCAGTGTCTCAAACCTCCAGGTACAATTGCCTTCTTATGTCCTGTTTCCATTGAGAGGTACAGTACGGTACGGTACGGGTCACCTTTATCAGGCTTGCGTTTCCACTGCTAAAGTTTACTCTTTTGGTGGGCGTGGTGTACGACAGAAAGTTTCAGTCGAAGTCATTTTCCCTCGAGGAAATGTCTACAGCAAAGCTTTATGGGTCGTTTACAAATCATACGAGAAGCACTTTTTACAAAACAGATGCTTTATTATACACATAAACACTGGTGTATAAATGTTAATTACTGACTGAACATGATCTGATTATAACTAGATCAATGATGCGAAATAGCCTACGGTCCGCGATTATATAAAATAAATAAATAAATGCAGCATATATGAACACATACAGCCCCACACAGTCTCCGATGTTACCAAATTACAGAAAAACTACACACAGCAGACATTTATGTCTTATTTAGGTTAAAAAACAATACGAAATATAGCCCCCAGTCAGTGCAGACCTCTCATCTGTATCTTTAATCTTCACCAGCACATGTAGCCTCTCGTTAGAGAGTAATTCCGTCATTCCGAGTTTATAATAGTCCAGGTTAAGAAGTTTGTTATTTCAAATATTGACGCGCACGCGAGCGCAAGACACAAAGCGAAACCTCTCGCGCTTGCGCCTATGGGCTCGTAACCCATAAGAATCTGCTCTTCTAGTTCAAGACGACTACAAGATTTGTTTGAGCTCGGGTCGACCATGGCTCGTTATTATATGCTGATATTATTTCGGAGTATTGTCTCTCGGCTGTGTAGTAAACATGGCGGGTCCTTTGTTTTCATTCTGCTTGTTGCGTGAGCAAATGACGTATCTCTGTAAGCCAATGGCGTTCAGCTGCGCGTCTAGCTCTGCCTTTTAGTCACCCTTTGGTACGCTTGGGACTCTTTGCAAAGGGTGACTAAAAAGTGGTACGGTACGGTTCGGTTCGGTACGCTTTTAGACAGTGGAAACGGCCTTAAAAGCGTACCGAATCGTACCGTACCGTACCACTCAGTGGAAACGGGCCATTAGTGTGAACATAGTAGGCAGAGTTTTCATGTTGTGCAATGCTGAATTACATTATCTTTTGTCTCGCTTATCTAAATTTACAGCTTGCAATTTCGTGTTAGATTTTGAATTAGATCTTGCAATTCAGAGTTTTGATATCGTGATTCTGAGATGAGATCATGTTGTTCCGAGTTTAGATCTTGTGATTCTGACATTACATGTTGAGATTCTGAGTTATGGTGGCTCAGTGGGTAGCGCTTTTGCCTTACAGCAAGAAGGTCGCTGGTTTGAGCCTCTGCTGGGCCAGTTGGCATTTCTGTGTGGAGTTTGCATGTTCTCCCCGTGTTGACGTGGGTTTCCTCCGGGTGCTCCGGTTTCCCCCACAAGTCCAAAGACATGCAGTACAGGTGAATTGGGTAGGCTAAATTGTCTGTAGTGTGTGTGTGGATGGAAGGATGTGTGTTTTCCTGTGATGGGTTGCAGCTGGAAGGGTGTCCGCTGCGTGAAACATATGCTGGATAAATTGGCGGTTCATTCCGCTGTGACGACCCCAGATTAATAAAGGGACTAAGCCGAAAAGAAAATGAATGAATGAATGATTCTGAGTTATAATGTATTTTGCAATTCTGAAATTAGATCTTGTCATTCCAAGTTTAGATCTTGCCATTCTGAGTTCAGACCTTGCAGTACAGAGTTTAAATCAATACTTAACTATAATTATTACAATATTTTTCCAATGCAAAAACTAATTCCAGTTTCACTTTGTGCAATGCTGACTTTTCTGTATTTGTCTCACAGGAATTCAAATCCTCGTCCAGCCGCAGTCAGTTTCTGTCATTGCCGGACACAACCTTCGCCTCAGCTGTTACGCTGTTGGTGCTTCACCTGTGCACTTCCAGTGGTTTAAGAAAACAGAAGAGGTGTGTAGACCAATATTATTATAGTTTTGCATCTTTAAATTAGTTTTTATTTCAATACTATTATAAGATTTGTTGTACATTTCAGTTTAGTTTTAGTTTATTTAATTAATGGTTTAGTTAGTTTAGTTCGTTTAGCTCGTTTAGTTTAGTTCTTATTTTTTAAACACATTTCTATTTTGTTATTATATATTTAATTTCCAATTTAGTTTAGTAGTTCTGGTCTAAGTTGACAGAACACGTCCAGTGTTGACCAAAGCAAAGTTTAATGTTTGCACAGCTTACATTAACTCTTGTGCAAACCTTTTAGTAATAAAAATAAAATGGTTGTTTGAAAAACACTGAATCCAAAAACATGAAGGCAACTTAAATGGATAAATTATGAAGAATTCGGACAAACTTCTTCATTGGTAAAGATAATGTATGTAGTTAATCGTGCGTAGTTTAAATTTTTTGGCAATTTAATTTTGTTTTTTCAAATGGGCGGCATGGTGGCTCAGTGGCTAGCACTGCATGTTCTCCCCGTTGTCGATGTAGGTTTCCTCCAAGTACTCCAGTTTTCCCCACAGTCCTATAACATGCGCTAAAGGTGAATTGGATGAACTTAATTGGCCGTAGTGTGTGTGAATGAGTGTGTATGGGTGTTTCCCAATACTGAGTTGCGACTGAAAGGGCATGTGCTCTGTAAAACATATGCCAGAATAGTTGGTAGTTTCCGCTCTGGCAACCCCTGTTAAATAAGCCGAAGGAAAATTAATGAATGAATAGGTTCAAATAGGTTGTCAAATATTTTTTTATGTTGTTTATTTTATTTTATTTTATTTTATTTTATTTTATTTTATTTTATTTTATTTTATTTTATTTTATTTATTTTATTTATTTTTTTATTTATTTTATTATTTAACGAAAATGTTTTTTGATCATAAATTTTAGTCTTAGATTTAGTTTCCGTTTACTAACTTGTGATATTACAAATGAGAAACGTAATTAAAGAACTAGTTCACCCAAAATTGAAAACTCATTTACTAATTCTTCACTTTTCTCAAAACTGTTTGAGGTTTTTTTTTAATCTTGTATTCAAAAAAGATATTTTATAAAAAGGTTGACTTCCATAGTATGTGTGTTTATCTGCTATGGAAGTTAATGGTTGCCAGCTTCAAGCTTTCTTTAAGAAAATCTTCATTTGTGTTTACAAAAGAAAGGAACTCGCAAGGTTTGGAATTACTTGAGTAAATAAGTTTTCGTTTTTGGTGGTGATTTAAATGGTGATTTAAATGAATACTATTAACTAGATGGTATAGATGGTGATGTAAATGAATACTATAACTAATGCAATCTTTCAGGTACGCAACAGTTCCTCCCCAGACCTTGTATTCAGCCCAGTCCAGGTCAGAGATGCAGGGTTTTACATCTGTAGGGTAAACTGTGGAGGCACGTATGAGTTCAGTCAGTGGGCACAAGTAGATGTCCTTGATTTCCCACCAAGATATGGTAAGTGATCTGATTAACAGAGACAAATCTGATTGTATTATCATAGTATGTTGCTTTATTGAAAAGGGAAGTTTTTCGTTCAGGTTTAGCGTCTCTGGCATCGGAGGTCAGGCCGAGGGTGTTGATCCAGCCTCAACCTCAAAGGCTGCTGATTGGAGATTTGCTGTTTCTGGAGTGTGGAGCTGCTGGCAGACCGCTGCCGCAATATCAGTGGTACAGAAATGGAGCGCCAATCAAAAAAGCCAACAAGAGGAAGTTCACTGTACGAGAATAATTATATACACAAACGTTCAGTTTATAGACAAAGTAATACACACAGGGAGCCCTATCATAAATCGGGTGCAAGGCGCGACGCAAATGTTATTGTTATGTGCTAGTTTCAGCTTGACGCAAGTGCCAGTTTGACGTATTGTGCCACGCTGATTAAATAGCAACTGCATTTGCGCTTATATGTGCGCCCATAGGCATTCTGGTCTAAAAAGGAGGTGTGTTAAGGCACGTTGCTATTTTGAAAAAACTAAAATTGACTTTGCAATAGACCAGCTGAAAGCAGGTCTAAAGTCCAGCGCAGAGTGTGTTAGTTGTGCGCCTTGCTTACACATTGCTTAATACATTCAGGATGTACAGCAATACACAAACATCTTTACAAGTGAAAAATAATTAAAGTTAAAATATTGCAAAAATGATTATTTTTTACATAAATATAAAAACCACTGCCTCCATGCGTTCTTCACCTCAGGGCTTTTTTAGGTTTGTTCACACCAACTTGCTTTTGTATAATGCTATTATTATTTATTATATGCATATTTATATTTGTTTTATTAAAATGAAGCTTAGGTTTGTCCACCTGTCAGGTTTTGAACCATTTGGGGAAAAGCATGTGTGTTTTGATATAATGCAAATCTTTGCGCTTAACAAACAAAATTAATAATGTAAACCAACGGATGTCTGTGCGTACAACTCCGTTTCCTTATCCATGAAAGAGAGAAAAGGAAGTAAAAGTAAAGGCCGATTGGAGGAGGCTCATTCTTTATACTTGCGCTGCAGATGATCTGTTTAACTGTTTTCTCGCTAGGGAAGCTTCAGTTTTTCCACTTACAAAGTTCACCTTGTAAATAGCAAATGTGCCATGGCATGACGCAACTGACTCTTAAAGGGAATGTGAGATGAGATTAATTTATTATCAAAACACACCCAGAACTCATTAAAAGAATAAGCTCAACCATGTCAGACTATGCGCCACGGCTTTAGACTGCGCCTATGTCGTTAAAATAGAGCCCAGGGTGTCTGCTAGGTTTTAAAAAGTCTTAAATTCCCTGAAATATTGTGTTGTATGTCTAAAATAATTGTAAACAGTTCTTAATTTTCATATGCCTATGTAAAGTTACCCAATCGGGCCAATGTCCATCCAATCACCAACAATCCATCTAAAAAAACATTGAACTAGTTTTTTTATTAATGAACTTTATTTACTCAAATGGTTTAATGATTTTTCGTACAATAATATTTTTTAAACATTCCATGTATTCATAGCTACCAGGTAGGGACACTAGCCTTTACAGACTGTTTTGCATACTTTTAACTTATTCTAGTTTTTAAAACATGTCATTATTGTTTGAAAGAAATGATATGTTTGCTTGTTTTAACACATTATTTAAAATATGTAGCTAAGAAATAGCTGATTTTTTTGACGCGGCAAGTAAAAATCTTTTCCATTGGCCATAACGTTTTGCCCTGTATACAGTTAGTGTGAAATCTCATTCATAATGGTCTTTAAAAGTATTACATTTGTCTTGGAACCTGCTGAAACCCTGTACACAATACACATACAGTAATGTTATGATCCATAACACACATCTAATACATAATACACAGATGTTCAACTTAAATTATGTTGTATTTCTGACACAGTTTGGATGGAGTGAATTAAAAAAAAGAGTCTAAACCGGAAAACAAATAGTAGGGGCAATGAAACCAAAAGGAAAAATATATCCTATATCATAATCATTACAATTATTTGGACACACTTTAGTTTAATGTACAATTTACGCTATTAACAAACCATTACCCAAGACTTTGAGCTCAATAGACTGCTAATTAGCTGCATATTAATAGCCAGTATGGTAGTAGTTGGGTTTACGTATTGGGTAGGATGGGGTATGTAAAATAAGATCATGTTTTATAGTAATAATCAGCAATAATGATAATAATAAAAAATAATAAATACTAATAAAAATAAATGATGTGAATTGTTATTTATTTATAAATTGTTACCGATTACATTTATATTGTATTTATTTATCTATTTATTTATTTATTTATTTATTCTAATTCAGGTCAAGAATGTGTTGCCAGAGCATCAGGGAAGATATCGCTGCGAGATCTGCTGCAACAACGAACGGACATGGAGCAGTGAAGTTGACGTTGTTGTTACTGGTACGTATCCAGTGTTTGTTTTGTGTTTGTTCTCTTTCGTTTTCTGATCAGATCTATTTTGTGTGTACAGTCAGTAGGCCTAATAATATATAACTCGCATTCAATGTCTTTGCAAAGTCAAGTGTTTCCTATCCATCATTCTGAAACCTCTAAAAGCATGTTGTTGTTTTTCTTGTAGCTAAGTCTGGCATACTCACTGATTGCTGAGAGCATTTAATGTTATTGGTAAACTACTAAGAGAAGAGGGGGGGGGGGGGTTGTGGGGGGGGGGTATACCTCCGTATTTTTGGGCATGTTCTAAATAACAGTCAGTCAATCGTTTGCTGTGGGTGTTTTTTTTAATACCTTGGCTTATTCAGGCCTGTCATGGATGAATAAATATAACACTAAATTTGGCAGCAGGTGGTGGAAATTCTGTTTTTTAATGAGTGATAATTCAGATGATTCTTTCAAAACTGCTGATGCATTTGGTAATGGATCAACTTCTGGCATTTTAAATGAACTATTGAATCATTGGCTTTTTTAATTAACCCAAGAACAGATTAATTCAAGAATAAATCACTCCAGTGTTGCTCTGAGATTCACAAATGTGCTTTTCTGGGTTTATTTAGAACTATTTTTATTGGCAAAATTAAAAAAAGACAATATTATGTATAAAACTGCATTGTCAAACTGTTGTGTATAATCAGTATCACATTTGCGATCGTGAATACATGCTGAAAATCAGGATTACAACATTCTTGTGAATTGTTACTTAAAGAAACTATCATCTTGTAACGATTGGCCTTACTGGTAGTGTTGCAAAATGTTTAAATAGGGTCGGAGTTTACTTTGTGGTATAAAGTGTTTAAAAAGGAGGAGACAAGTAACCATTAACGTGAATACATAAGTGTATTCTAACTTAAAACCATATCCTTAAAGGGATAGTTCACCCAAAAATGAAAATGTACTCACTATTTACTCAAGTGTTTCCAAACTTTCCTGAGATTCTTTATTCTGTTGAACACTAAAGAAGATATTTTGAAGAAAGCTGACCTCCATAGTAGGAAAAACATCTACTATTTAAGACAATGGTTACAGGTTTACAACATTTTTATAAATATCTTTTAAACTTCTGTTTAACAAAAGAAAGAAACTCAAACAGATTTGGTTGAAAAAAGAAGTGAAGGGTGAGTAAATGATGATAAAATTTTCATTTTTGGGTGAACTATCCCTTTAAGCTGTAAAAGCTATAGTCTAAAATGTGACGTACTTGAAAATGCCAGACTGGAGATTGATAACAATGTTATCACAGGTTGTTAGTGCATTAAATATTCCATATTCGTAACTCTGAAGTAAAAGTTTTCATTTAGGAGGAATTAAATTCTGTATTTTTATAAGTTTAAACTATTTTTCTTCCTTTATTCATTTTGTGGTCCAACCCTTTATTTCTTCTCAAGCAAATCCTCGCCTTTCTCAAATGAAAGAGGCAGGAATATTTCCTCAAATATCAGGAGCAATGGAGTGCTCTGAAGGTATTACCCAAGAAGTAGCATCTCCTCTGTAATATCTGTGGGCTTTTGGAAATCAAATCCTATGGTGGACTCTGAATCTGTTGCATGTATTACTAAATCAACACACCAGATTAGCTCATACTCTAAAATCAGACATTCCAGGTTCAAAACAAGCTTAGATCATAGTCAACTACATTTATTATGATTACAACAAATAATCTGGGTTCCCATGGGTCATGGAATTTATGTAAAATCTTGAAAAGTTCTGTTCCAGAGTTTAAAAGTGAAGGAATTGTATATGTTATTGGTCAAAAGTCATGCAATAACAGGGATTCTTATTTGTCATTTTTCTATTTGTTTTGCCTATTGTTATGGTTGTGTTATTTTCCCTTCTTATCAGCAGGCAATCAATTGCTTTCACCAGGCAGTTTTACCTTTTAAAATACTATATGTGGCTGTTTTTTCTCTGTTCTGTGCTCAAGCAGTCCCTCCAGGATTTTGCAAGAAAAATTTCTGGCTATTGTAGCCTAAATTACTTATTTTTGCACTGATCTGTCTCAGCAATTGTACTAATATTTCTGGCGTTTCTTATGTTGTGTTTGATCTGTTGGACTTCTTGAACCGTTGGTTTCTATACAACCTGACAAAAGTCTTGTTGCTAGTCTAGGTTTTAGGAACAACTATCTAATTATAATTATAATTATAATTATAACGATCAACAGAACGAATCTTTTATATTTTGTGAATATGAATATTATTGATTATAGGTCATAAAAATTCAGGTAAACACTTTATTTTGATGGTCCAATTGAGTATTAGTAGACTGTCTACCTAATATCTGTTGATACTGACATTCAACAGACATTTAACTGACTATAAGAAACTTTGAAAGTGCATGTCAACTTACACTAACCCTAACCCCAACCCTTACCCCAACCTAACAGTCTACTTATAATCTAATTAGAATCAGTTGCAGTGTAACTTAAATTCAACAAACGGACCATGAAAATAAAGTGTGACCAAATTCAGATTTTTAGTCAGGGAAAGTCAGGGAGTTTGACATTTGGCTTGTAGTGGGAACCCTGAATAATGTGAATGCATTGCTGTAATCACGATCAGTTTTGTGATAATCACACTATGTCACCGTTGAGCTTGTATTGAACATGGAAAACCCATTCAAAACAATTTCACTTAATCTCCTGATTTCTCTTTCTGGTCGAGGTGGTGGAAGAACCTTTTTATAGATTTGATGACTCTCCAACTTGTAATGCAATATGAGAGCATACTAAATGTTTGGTGTGGGTTAATTGTGGCCGGATGGGGCTATGATGCTTCAAATAAAAGTTCTTTGGTCTCTAAAATGGTTTCCTCCTCCTCACCTGTAAAATAGATCCTCTTCATGTTTTTTTCACTTGTGTTTTCATGTACGAATAATCTAAACACCTAATGTGTGTGTGTTTTTTATAGATGATTTTTTGTCCACCAACAAAGGTAAGCTTTTGTGTTTCTATTTTGTTGTTGAGTTTTGAAGGTTTCTTGCTTTGACTGAGCCAGTAACTGATTGACTGTTTCCCCCCATCAGATTACAGTTTTGAGAAACCTTATGGTGAGTAAACAAAAATATATTCTATTATTTAACTAAAATTAAGAACTTCAAATGACTGGAATGTCCCATTGTTATACAGTGACTTGCCTAATTACCCAAACTTGCCTAATTATCCTAATTACCCTAGTTAAGCCTCTAAATGTCACTGAACACAAGCTGAATACTAGTATCTTAAAAAAATAACTAGTAAAATATTATGTTCTGTCATCATGGCAAAGATAAAAATAAATAAATTAGTTATTAAAACTGTTCATATGCCATTTAGAAATGTGTTGAAATGTGCTTTCTTTCTGTTAACCCTCCTGTTGTGTTCACCTCCCGCCCCTTACTTTTGTGTTCCCTGTCAAAATGGACCGCTCTCTTTTTAACTGCTCTTAAACTGCTCAAAAGTCGTTTTTCACCACCAATTTTTTTTTCCACTGTTCTTTAGCTGTGAACAATGTCTCAAACTAGTGTTTATCATCAGTGTATAGAATTAGACATAAAATAACTGCAGTGAAAATACAAATAGGCACTGAAAATGTGTTACAAAATGAACATGTCCTCATGGAGGTCATCACGTGGGAGGATCGACACATAAGTACGAGAAAGGGATGTGTACCTACAAAAGACACATTGTTTAGTCTGAAATGTGTGCGTGTGAGTGAGTGAGTTGGGGTGGTGTGTACGGGGATGTTTTCTGTTTGATGCCTGAATGTAGTCTGGATACACATTAATTTCCCATAGCGGCCACTTTTGACCGGGAACACCACAGGTGTAATATTGTTGATTAAAACACTCAAAGTTCATTGAAAGAGGTGATCATGACTTGTTCAAGTGCATAGTGTGAAGGATGTAAATGTAAAAAAAACAATATTTATATGTTTTTTAAAGGTGCTGTATGTATTTCACTTTTCTAAGCATTAAAATACCATAATATATTTGCAGATATTTAAGAAATATGCTAAGTGAACATTCTTGTTTATCTGAAACACAGTGCAAAAGTCAGACATTCTGCTTTAAAAAAAAGTTTTCCATGCTGGAATGCTGTTTGTTTGCTCATTTTAACCTGCTCATTGCCAGTTTAGCCAATTATATTTCAGCACTCTGGGTTGCCTTGGTGGAAGACTGCGTATTTCATTCATTTATTTATTCAGAAAGGCTCTGAAAGCATGCGTCCGTGACCAAAATGCGACCTCTGGTGGACAGTAGCAGACTGCGAAATGAGACAGATTCAGTTCTACATGAGGTTATTAATTAGCAAATGATATAAATATTACGAATTTAAACATTGGGTGTGCCGGTGAGGTTGTAACCGCGTGTCCTAACAATACGCTTTGTGACGAGATGTGCAGTGATGAGCAATTTGGCTTTTTGCACCAAACGAAACACGACAGAAATTTAAATACAGCCATTCAGAAGCACAGAATATGCACTCACTCATGAAATGGTAAGGTTGATAATCTATTTAATACATATTAACCGTCTTTAACATTATTAAATGTACAGGCTAAATCACTCATACTGTATGTGTTTAATGTTTAGTTTAATTTTATTTTCAACATCTGAGGTGAACTGTCTGCTGCTGCTTTCAGTATATGGCAATAAATGTCATGTAAAATGGCATTCAAACTCACACTGTTAGCATTTAACACTGAATAAAGCACATGAGGTGTACCTGAGGTGATCATTTTCAGTTTTCTGTTGTTCACCTGGGAGAAATAGAAGCCGTTTCTAATATATCAATTCGTGGTGTTGGTTAGGACAAAAACGTCTTTTAATATGGTAAATATTCCTTCTGTCGGGTGCCGTTGCTTTTATTTAGAACTCGGTTTAAATCACTCCCTCCTGTCCTCAATCTGGCAACCTGCGCTTGCATTTGTTTTGATACAGGAGTGCAATTTTTTAGTTCATCCACTGGATGTCAAACTTACATACCGCACCTTTAGGTTGTACATTGGTCGGATTTGACCCTAACACGACAGGAAGGTTAAACAGAAATTGGGACAAAATATACAGGGGGGCTAATAAATCTGTACACAATTAAAAACAAATATTGCTTAAGGGGGCTAATATTATTGGCCATAAAATGTTTTTTTTTTTAAATAAAAACTGCTGTTATTCCAGCTGAAATCAAACAAATCAGACTTTCACTAAAAGAAAAATTATTATAGGAAATAGAGTGAAAAATTTCTTGCTTTGTTAAACATAATTTGGGAAATATTTGAAAAAGAAAAAAAAAAATCACAGGAGGGCGAATAATTCTGACTTTAGCTGTATATGAGTGTGTGTTTCTCTCTTCAGCTACAGACAAAGTGGCTCTTCTGATTGGAAACCTCACATACCGGAACCACCCACAGCTGAAAGCGCCCATGGTGGACGTGTACGATCTCACCAATCTCCTGCGGCAGCTTAACTTTAAAGTGGTGTCTCTGCTGGATCTGACAGAGTCTGAGATGAGGAACGCTGTGGAGGAGTTTCTGTCCCTCCTTCATAAAGGAGTGTATGGTACTGTAGCTTCTCCTACACACTAAATAAATCATCTATACACCTATAGCGCATGTCTTTGGACTGTGGGGGAAACCGGAGCCCCCTGAGGAAACCCACACGAATACGGGGAGAACATGCAAGCTCCACACTGAAATGCCAACTGACCTAGTCGGGACTAAACCAGCAACCTTCTTGCTGTGAGGCGACAGTGCTGAACACTGAGCCACCTTGTCCCATGTATTATTATTACTTTTAAAAATAACTTTCCCCAACAATGACATTATTATGTAGTTTGGGTGAACTTTTAACCTTTTAACATTTACTCCTGTCTTTAGGTTTGCTGTATTACGCTGGACATGGTTATGAGAACTTTGGGAACAGCTTCATGGTGCCTGTCGATGCCCCGAATCCCTACCGGTCAGGCAACTGTCTGTGTGTTCAGAGCATCCTGAAACTCATGCAAGAGAAGGAGACCGGCCTCAACGTCTTCCTCCTGGACATGTGCAGGAAAAGGTGGACATTTTGTGCGGAACGAATTAGCAAGATAATTGATTATATTGATTAAAGCACTTTTATTATATCGTTTCAGGAACGTGCACGATGACGCCATGCCAAACGTCATCCTCAAAGTTACAGCCAATATCGTGTTTGGATATGCTACGTGAGTTATTACCATTTCGTTCATTAATTTTCCTTTGGCTTAGTCCCTTATTCTTTAGCGGTCGCCACAGCAGAATGAACCTCCATCTATTCCGGCATATGTTTTACATTGCGGATGCTCTTTCAGCTGCAACCAAGTAATGGGAAACACCCATGCACACTCATTCACACACACATACACTACGGACACGTTAGTTCATACAATTCACCTATAGCGCATGTGGTTGGACTGTGGGGGAAACCGGAGCGCCCGGAGGAAGCCCACGCCAACACGAGGAGAACATGCAAACTCCGCAATTGCGGTGAACTGATGACTGTCGCAGCCAGTCAGTCATTTCTATTGAGCATGTGAACACAATGGCAAATCAGCGGTGTTTAAGAACGCCATCAACAGTGCCTTAAAGGGCCACGAAACCCCCCTGTCTCAGCAGGGTGTTTTCACACCTACAGTCTGGAAAAGCTCAGGAAAGTGGGTGTGTCCAGCTCTGTTTAGGTGGGAGTGTCAGGGGAGGGAAAGAGGGAAGGTTTTGCATAAAAAT
>CAIGQQ010033701.1:1998789-2017943 GCA_903798035.1 Danio albolineatus
CAGGGGAGGGAAAGAGGGAAGGTTTTGCATAAAAATGGGAGTTTCCATTTGGGCACACGCTCATTTTCAAACAGGCAACACACAAACACAGACGCAGGGGGAGAAAGACAGTGACTGTGTTTACACTGACATCAGTCATCGAATTATTTACCAAATTATTAATTTGTCGACTTTAACGGCAGTTTGGCACTTTCACTTTTACTCAGGAAGATTTCCTGCGTGTCCCTCATGACAAACGAGATAGTTAATGTGAGTAACTGCAGGAAGAGTGCCGATTTAATGGAGTGTGTTAGACTGCACGGCGTATGTTAGGAAAAAAACCCTCTGCATTTCTCAGTAACTTACACGCCCTTGGTAAGCAGCGTCAGAAAGCCCTGTGTGTTTAGACTATCCTGTCACAAAACGCGGCGAAAATTCTACACAACGGTAACCGTTTGATTAGGGTGTTTATATTTTTACATTCGGAGAGCAGCATTCTCTCACTTACCACATCTGTAGAGACAGGAAAATCAACACCAACTGGACTGCGGCTGTTTTTTAAAAAGGAGATGAGCGGCAAATCGGGATTTCACCATTTCCAGACGCGGAAAGCTCTCAGGTAAAAATGTTACAACCTTACAAACGCATTTCTGTCGCGTGCACTGTAATCCAGTTGCACTCCCATAGCAGGGAAATGAAATCAAACCTTTCGTTGCAGCACGTTTATAAACACAAAACTGGCGACCTGTGTCTGCAAACAATTCTTCTTCCACTTGTTTTGGCAACACGACGTGGCGTCTCTCTGCCGTCTGAACACTGTAGCAGGTAAACAATCTTCGAAGCGATCATGCATATTAAGAAAGTTGCACCGCATTCACAATAGAGCGCGCTGATTGGTTTGAACCAAGTCTATCTTATGAATCAATGCCGCACGCTCAGAGACATCACGATGCACTCACAGGTACAGATGTCCACTCTCCACGCTGGAATACACGCATGGATCTCATCGGCGTGACGCAGCTTCAAAAATTTGCTTCAAACCGGAAGAACGAATTTGCTCGAAATAATGCAAAATCAACCAATTTTCACTTTTTAGTAAAATATACATGTCCTAATAGTATTTATAGCAGCGTGACTATAGCATATATGACTGTCAACAGCTCAAAAAATGTGTTTTGGTGTTTCGTGACCCCTTAAATAATAGCGGGAAATGAACGCCTTTTTTACATTTCAGAAATTTTGTATGGTGACGAGTCTAATATAGTGAAAGAATCAGTTCATTAACTTCAGTTTGAAAAATGGCATCTAAAACGTGTGTTTGGGAAAGATAACGTTAGCTAACTAGTGCCATTTCCCTTAACTTAGCTGAAAATGAGGTCTGATATCCCTTTTTAGTTTCACTATTCATTCAGAATGGACCTTCGGGTCAGTCAGAAGGCGGTGAAATTATAAATTTGTGTCACTTTCTCTTCGCTGATAAGATATACAGCCAGGTACACAACATTCCTGTGTGCCTCAGGTGATACTTCCGGAGCCTCGATTTTGCTGTTTAAAATGGTGGACGCAAGAAATCAGTACTATACTCACTTGTGCACTTGTAGATGCAGACATGAGGGAGCATGAAGTGGAGGAGGGGTAAAGCTGTTTTATTCACCTATGCCTGACCAATGAACAATGCCAGCAGCTAATGTGACTTGGGTACACAGATGAGTTTGTGTCATTATTTTATCATCATTATTTTGTGAAGCTGCCAAGACGCCGAGGCTTTTGAATTGAGCTCAAGCGGATTCACCAATGGAGTCTTCATCAAATTCCTGAAGGAGCGCCTCCTGGAGGATGAGAAGATAACGGTTCTGCTGGACAGAGTCGCTGAAGGTGAGCTAACCCCGGGGGATGTTGAGGTTAAATGAAGCATGTCAGATTTTATTGGTTGAAAACTGCAGGTCCATTAATCTCGAACAAATGATTAACTGATCTGCAAAGAGCACTAGTGCTGCTTTCAGTGCTCCCTTACTGTGTAAAAACTCTAGAGTTACAATCTTATTTAAGCATGTCACGGTAGCAGATCTTTGCTCTACAATATATTGCACCAAATTATTGCAATAAATGATATTATTATTATTTTAGGACCATTTTATGCAACTCATTAAATAATGCCAGAATGACACTATCAAGACAAGCAAAATATTGTCTTGTTTTCATGAATAATAAGTCACGATTAAGTCAGTTTTCTTTAAAACAAGCAAAGTAATCTGCCAATGGGGTAAGAACAGTCATTAGCAGATAAATTAACTTGTTTTAATGAAAAACTGACTTAATTTTGACTTTGAAAATGTCAACCTAGGCTCATTCTGAGAACGTAGTCCTGAGTACATTTCTGGAGGCCGCGGAATACATCCCGTCAGGTACGTCTTTTTGCACTTTTTGTTTTCGCAAATCCACAAGAGGCCGCTGCAGATGCTTTTTGAGGTCTCAAATTTCTCTCGCAAGTGCCGTTCACCCCTGCTGTTCTAGCATAAACCCACCAGAGGGCACTGTCGGCTGACTGTTTGGCTGACTGAATGACTGACTGACCATCCAATCGACTGATCCACCCTCCACCTTCCCTAAACCCAACCAAAATCTTATCGATTGACCCACCCACCCACTTCCCTAAACCCAACCAACAACTTTCAAAAAAGCAATCTAGAATAAAATAAAAGCCCTCGTCTCATTTTTACCACATTTTCAGACTTTACCACATTCTAACCCTGTTATTTACTGGTTTATTTCATTATTTGAATTCTGTTTTTGTCTTACCTGCTTTCTGGAACCGCTCCTCACCAGACTCGAACCCTGTCATCATGGTCAACTCCTCTCTGAATCTTGAGTCCGCCGACGAATACGGCTAGCTAACGGGACAAACTGGTTGCAGCTGGAAAGTTGTCCACACGAGGCGAGCGGTCAGCTGTTAAGCGCGAAAAGAAACGGCGTCACACCGCCCCGTAGCGTTCGTTTAGAAAAATGAAACGCAGCCATACGTACCTCTGACCACGTAATATGTGGTCTCCAGAAACTTACTCAGGACTACGTTTTCACAATGAGCCTGTGTTGGAAAATATTCTGTTTACATTTAAATATTCATTCATTCATTCATTCATTTTCTTTTCGGCTTAGTCCCTTTATTAATTGGGGGTTGCCACAGCAGAATGAACCGCCAACTTATCCAGCATATGTTTTACACAGCGGATGCCCTTCCAGCTGCAACCCAATACTGGGACACATCCATACACACTCATTCACTATGGCCAATTTAGCTTACCCAATTCACCTACTGTATAGCACGTCTTTGGACTTTGGGGGAAACCGGAGCACCCGGTGGAAACCCACGCGAACTGGGACTCAAACCAGCGACCTTCTTGCTGTGAGGAGACAGTGCTAGCCACTGAGCCACCATGTCGCCCTGGTTAACATCATTGGCAGATTATTTTTAAACCATTTTTTCAGTGTAGGTTCACACCCCTATTTATTATATTAAAATGTATTATATAGAAATTATATTAATATCGTGATATATATCGCAGACAAACTAAATATCGCAGTATCAGTTTTTGTCTAATATTGTGCAGCCCTAATTTGTATATATATATATATACCTACGTTCACTGTGTGCGTTTTCTCAATCAAACTATTGATTGTTTGCAGATATGGGTCAGTTCGACCCCACTAAGGGTAAGCAGGCTCTGGAGATCCGCAGCAGTCTGTCCGAGAGACGATCGCTCACCGATCCCATCTGCTTTGGGGGATATTCAGATGCAACCGAGGCACACAATCCACTCTGGTCCAAAGCACACGGTACAGCTTCTTAGTACTTTAGTGGTTTCCGTAAACATCACTCTACAGAAACTGCACTTCTCAGGGTCTCAAATGATATTTTAACGGCCGCCGATGCAGGTGAATGTTCTGTGCTGGTTTTGCTGGATCTTAGTGCAGCTTTTGATACTGTCGATCACTACACTTTAATTAAGAGGCTGTATTCTCCTGTCGACATTACTGGGTCAGCATTGGGCTGGTTAACCTTCTATATTGCTGACAGGAGTTTTTCCTGTGTCCATAGGAACTCATATGTCAGACTCTGTTCCTCTGTCCTGTGGTGTGCCTCAAGGTTCTGTTCAAGGCCCTCTTCTTTTTAATTTATATATGATTATTAGTAAGATATTAGTAGTTTTAAAGTTATATTTTACCATTGCTATGCAGATGATGCACAATTATATTTTTCTTTTAGTCCTGACAGACTAGACACACTGTCTGTCTTGCAGGATTGTTTAGTCTCTATTAACAAATGGATGGCAGACAATTTTCTAAAACTGAGCCCTGATAAAACTGAAACGTAGATTTTTGCTCCAGATAGCATCACCCCAATGATCAGGTGGATCAAGTTTTGGGGGGTTTGTCATCTTCGAATTGCAGTGATATTAGAAATCTGGGTGTCATCTTTGATAAAGCTCTATGTTTCAATAGCCATGTCAAGTCTGTTGTTCGTACGTGTTTTTTCCATCTGAGGAACATCGCAACAATCAGATAATCATTTCAAAGGAAGAGATGGAGATGCTTGTCCATGCCTTCATCTCTTCACGATTGGATTATTGTAATGTTCACTTGTCTGAACAAATCGTCTATGGATCGATTGCAAGTTGTGCAGAATGCAGCGGCGAGGCTTTTAACCAACACCAGTTGGAGGTCATACATTACTCCTGTGCTTAAGGCACTTCACTGGCCTCCTATTAGTTTGAGTAAATTTTCAGATTCTGGTCATTACCTACAGAGCTCTGCATGGTCAAGCTCCCTTTTATATTCAAAATCTTTTACATAATCACTCATGTAGCCGGTCTATGAGGTCTTCTGGCAAAGACCTTTTAGCCATTCCCAGAACTCGTCTTAAGACTAAGAGTGACCGTGCCTTCTGTGTGGTGGCCCCAAGGCTCTGGAACTCTCTCCCTCAAGCACTGAGAACTCTGGGATCAGTTGAACATTTTTTAAAAAGCATTTAAAGACACATCTATTTGGTCAAACTTTAAATTAACAGTAGTAATGTTTCTTTATTTGGATTTTTAACTTGTGTTTAATATGTTTTCTTTTATTGAGATGTGTTCTTTTACTGGTTTTCTCTTATTGTAAAGCACTTTGTGACTGATTGTAAAGCACTTTCTGGGAAAGGTGCTGTATAAATAAACCTTTACTTACAGTAGTGGAGCAGTTCTACTTCGCTACTATACATCTCTGAAAACACTACTGCAACTCAAACTACATTTGTCAAATTCTGCATCTGTGCTCTTTCCCAGAACTCCCAGAGAGTAAAGTTCTGGACTTTGACTGCGGGGTTCGGATTAAAATGGATTTCGCTGCAGAGTTTTCCAACGTTCTGGTCATCTACACCAGCATTGTGAAGAAGCCAGAGGAGATGCAGTCGTGTCAGGCACACATAACTGACCTTCCTTTGGTTAGTGCTCTTTCTTTTATTTTGAGGCAAATAGCCTGCAGTGGCTCTTTATTTTTTAGGGATTTTTGGTCGCACTTTACAGTCCATTTCTATATCTACTGTACAATAAGATGCACTTAGTATGATATTTAGAGTATCTAGGTACTAGCCCTGAATCTAACTACAGATTCTCTCAGATCGCGACTTTGATAGTTCATATTGTGTGATTGTGACTTGCGTGAACGAGCACTGATTTGCCTGTGATTTCAGGCATTTGTCGGCGATTTCTCAAAACCTGTTGGTGAGTCAAAATCAGGGCTAAAATCATGCAGTCTGAACTTGGCATTAGTGTTCACAAAACATGTTTCTTTAAAAAAGCCGTTTGTAGGTGTCTGTAAAACTAAATGCATAGTTTGTATCTTATCATTCACTGTCTCGCACATGGAAGTTAAACAGTAAAATAAAAAAATATGTGCGGTCTTTCATTGTCATCTGTAAATAGGTGCAGGAAAGCAAACCTGTCAACCTTTATTTAACATCATAAATGTCACTGAGAACCAGTATCCCTCAAAACACGAAAACTTGACCCCTCCCCAATAGTCAATGTATAATTCGCACCCTGGTTACACAGCGCAACTGGTTGGATCACTTGGAATAATAAATAATGTTTCTTGATCATTAAATCAGAGATCTTGTGGTGTAAGCTTAGGGCTCATACACACCGGGACGCTTTTCGATTGTGTTTATCGTCTGCGTTTTTCGAGATGTTTTTCCGAATTCGAGCCTAATCGATGTTCTCTGGCGTCGAGCAGAAGAGGATGCAAAATCACTCCTTGACGTTAGATGGCGCACACGGTGGCACCAAGCTTCTGACACCCCCTTGTTACACAGAAGAAAAGAGGAAGTTTACAGGCTTGCTGCTGGCGATCGGCAAAGCATGGGTGGTTCAAGTAGCAGCTCTAGCGATGACGAAGTTATTATTGTTCACCAGTGCAATAAGCAGCTCCACGTTCATATATCACCTCTGGGCATCTTCTTCAATGTGGGCTCGCATTGACAATTTTGACAGTTTGACGCGGCGCGTCAAAACAAAAAAACGAGCATTAGATGTTTCTTAAAAAATTATGCTTTTGCGCCTATGGTTTTGCGCATTGTTGTACACAATCACATTGACGTCCTTGATTTAGTCACGAGGCATTAAACGTCGACCAAAAACGCGAGCAAAAAACGTCTCTGTGTGCATGGGCCTTTAGTTGGGCTAATAGTATCCTTGGCATTATTCCTTGATTCATTCATTTTTCTTGTTGATTTAGTCCCTTTATTAATCTGGGGTCGCCACAGCGGAATGAACCGCCAACTTATCCAGCTTGTGTTTTATGCAGCGGATGCCCTTCAAGCTGCAACCCATCACTGGGAAACATCCATACACACTCATTGACACACTTGCACTAGGGCCAATTTAGCTTACCCAATTCACCAATAGCGCATGTCTTTGGACTTGTGGGGGAAACCGGAGCAACTGACCCAGCCGAGGCTCGAACCAGCGACCCTCTTGCTGTGAGGCGATTGTGCCACCCACTACACCACCGTGAGGCCCGTTATTCCTTTATGTCTTTATTTAAACATGTTTATTAACATGTGTTTGCATTAAACCTTTGGATTTGGATTTGAAGGACCTCAATGTTTTTTAAAGGAACACATTTATTAACCATAAACATTTTAAGCAAATCAAAACTTACTATGTACACATTTATAGTTACACAAAACATCACATTTTTACTTTCTATATTCATCAAATAATCCTGAACACAAAGTCACCGATTCCACAATATGTTACACAGCACAGCCATACCTGTCAACATTGGGATGTGAAAATAAGGGATATAATGAATCTCTCATTTAGATTTTACGTTTGATTACATTAAATAACAGAAGTGTCACTTTAAAAATGCACACATCTAACGTTATAATGAAAGCATTCAAACTTTTTATGCACATTTAGGCCTAAATTCAAGAGTTCACACTGAGCTGATGATTGATTATAAAGCTTGTTTAGCATGCCGTCCAGGGAGAGAGCCCTGAGCTCATAAGATCCTCGAGCCCGGGGCTCCCTCCCTTTTGCAAGGCTAGATGAGAGTTTGAGCTCAGGTAGATATTGAGAACTCCCCTGCGGGTAGCTAATGAACAGATAGTGATTGCTATGAAAAGATAACTACTTACTAGGAGCATGTCTATGGTGCCAATTTGGATTAGTCAATTAACTTAAGTTGCATGTTTTTTGACGGTGGGAGGAAACCGGAGAATCCGGGGGAAACCCACATGAGAGAGAACGGGGAGAACGTGTAAACTCCGCACAGAAACGTAGGCTTGGTAAGGACTAGAACCAGTGACGTTCTTGCTGTGAGGTAACAGTGCTAACCACTGGGCCACCGTGCCACCCATCTAGGAAAGGAGGAGGAGTAGGGGTGGAAGGGGGGATTTTTCAAAACGAAGATGGCTGTGTTATGGAACTTAGGGTATTTATAGTGGCTGAAGAATTGTCTGATTGGTGAATCATGAATTGAATAATGTGGGACCATTTGCAAACAATCATCTGCACGTATCATCTCAAAATTAGTTTATAAATAAACTTCACTTAGTTGTGTTTGAACGAAACCCACCAAAATCAACATCTTCAGATATTATTATTGTGTGTATATGTGTACATTTCGCTGCGCTTCAAATCACATGTACAGAATCCGTTTGGGAAACAGCAGCTGTTTATCCCTATGGAATGCGTCAGCTGACAGTGTCGCACCACTATATGAAGTGTTTTGAGGATTTCATAGGAGGTGCCTGTAATGGAAAGAAAGGGAATCTGGTTGTTTTATATTTATTTCAAAGTGTTTCATGCCTAAATAAACCAAAAGCACAGAACGGACTCACATTTAAGAGCAAGGGGCATCCTCTGGTAATTTGGCGGTAAGGGTTGCGAATGAAGAGGATCGGCTCTTGATTGCCACCCTTCAGAGAAAGATTGAAAATACGGGATAAATACGGGAAAACATCTTTAAGGGATGATAGCGGGATAGAACTGTTAAATACGGGAGGGTTGACAGGTATGAGCACAACTGTTTTCACATTGGTCATATTAAGAAATGTTTCTTGATCACGGAATCAGATATTTGTCACAGATCCTATTTTTAAAAGAGTCATCATAATTGGGCTCCTTGGCATTATTTCTTAATGACTTTATTAAATAATGTTTCTTATCGTGTGTTTTGGATTTGAAGGACCTCGATGTGGACCCTAAGCTTATGAATAAGGAAACTCTGGAGGAAACAGGAAGCTTCTTACTGTCAGGAAGTCTCCCTCAGCACTGCCTCTACACCAGACTGAGCTCCCTGCAGAAACTCAAGGTTCATCCTTATCAACACATGCTGATTCACAAATAAAGGGGGGTTACACTCTAAACCACTGATCATCAACTGGCCCGCTGAGCCATTCAATCTAGCCCGCGACTGGATCCCAAAATTGTGAGGATCAAAAAGAAAACAGTAAACTAAAAATAACAAACTAAAAATAACAACAACTGAGTCTCTTTCCAGAATAACCATCATTTATGACTATATTTAGGCTACACTCCGAAATGAGGACACACTCAGACGCATAACTTTTCCTAAAGCCCTTACTTAACATTTGTTTTGTTTTTTATTTTTAAGTCTCAACAACATGCTTGAAACTGGCAGATTCCTCAGGACTAAAACAGGAGGAAAACAATCTGGCGCAACTTAAAATAGCATGGTAAATAAATAACCTGGAGAACAAAACAGGTCACAAATAATGTTCGCACATCAAATGAAACGTAAAGTGGGCTTGAATTCAAATCACTCAAATCAATGGTTTTGATTCACGTTAGTTTTTATTTATTGTTATGACTGAATTGAGGTTAGTTCATCTTTATTTTTTCATGTTGTCTGTTTTTAAGACAATTTATTACAGTTTTGTTTATCAAGCAGTCAGTACTACTGTGTACAGTATGTGTTTATCCAGAGGTGAGGTTAGTTCATTTTCATTTATTTATGTTGTCTGTTTTAAAGACAATTGTACTACAGTTTTATTTATTAAAGTTAATACTGTGTTCTTTCATTGTGAAATATTTTGTTATGCACTATCTTGTGCACTGAATACATGTAGAATGTGTGGATGTAGTTTGTTTAAAAAAGCAAAAACAGTTGCCAAAATCGCAAATAAAATCACAATCGCAATATTCCTTCCAAAAATCGCAATATGACTATTTTGTTCATATTGCACAGCCATAATGTATGCTTTAAACCAGGAATGTCCAAGCTCGGTCCTGGAGGGCCGGAGTTCTGCAAAGTTTAGTTCCAATCTCAATCAGACACACCCGGGCTAGCTAATCAAGCTTTTACTATGCTTTCTAGAAACATTTTTGCAGGTGTGTTGAGGCAAGTTGGAGGTAAAATCTGCAGGACACCGGCCCTCCAGGACCGAGTTTGGACATGCCTGCTTTAAACCAGTTATATTGTTAAATTTAAAATATTAAAGAAATTTTTGTCAGATAAAAGATTTTTCTACTGTCATCCACCATAATTTTGTGGCTCAAAAATATCGGTTCAGGTGTATCATCGGTTCAGGTGTATCATTTTAAAAGTATCGATTTAGCACCGTTATCAAAATAACCCCAAACGATACCCAACCCTACAAATTAAGCCTCAGAATCACCCCAGAGTGGATGAAAACATCCCCAACAGCACACAAGGGTTAATAATCGTTCTCAAAACTATCATATCTCTCATGCCTTTTCTCATTTTGACAGGAGGAACTAGCGTTCACCGTATGCCTACAAGTCCAGTTCAACTCCCTGGACGACCTGGTCCAGTGGAATATGGATGTAAACATCGGCAAGCCCCTCACTGCCAAACTGGACCTGAACCGCCCCACCAGGAAGAACAGCTGTCAGGTGACGTGCCACATGCCGCACAGCCCATCCACCAGCCCGAGCCACAGTCCCAGGTCGGACCGCCGCTTCCACAGCCAGGACCCCTGCTGCCCCCAGCCGCACACAAACCCCTACCTCAACGTCTGTGAGCATCTGCATGGAGCTCAAGGAGGATACAGAGACTTCAGGATGCACACAGACCATACTTATCAATACATGCCATTATCCCCTCTAATGAACCCACCCAGCATTCCCATCGAGACCACCGATGACATCGACGACATGCAGAACGAGTTCATCAATAGTTTGCATCTTTACAAACATCCGTGAGTGTGAGTGTTGACCCTTTTTCACGAGACTCTTACAGTCATCATGATCTTAAATCCTTAATATTTAGATTTTTAATAAAAGGTATGAACATTTAGAAGTATTCACGCATATATTATAGCATTTTTAAATGTGTATAAGGGGCGACATGGTGGCGCAGAAGCTAGTGCTGTCGCCTAACAGCAAGAAGGTCGCTGGTTCGAGCCTTGGCTGGGTCAGTAGGCATTTCTGTGTGGAGTTCACATGTTCTCCACGTGTTGGTGTGGGTTTCCTCCGGGTGCTCCGGTTTCCCCCACAAGTCCAAAGACATGCGGTACATGTGAATTGGGTAAGCTAAATTGTCCGTAGTGTATGTGTGTGAATGAGAATGTATGGATGTTTCCCAGTGATGGGTTGCGGCTGGAAGGGCATCCGCTGTGTAAAACAAATGCTGGATAAGTTGGCGGTTCATTCTGCTGTGGTGACCCCAAATTAATAAAGGGACTAAGCCAGGGGTGTCCAAACTACGGCCCGCGGGCCGCCACTAAACTGATTGCTGGCCGCCGATGGCCCGCGGGCCGTAGCTTTTTATAAATATTAATAGATTCTGGCCCGTTGTACAAAAATAGATGTAATTCAATAAATAACCACCGGGTGTCGCTATCACATGCCTTCATTTAGACCACACTGAAGTAAACATAATTGATAACCACGTTTTGGCGAGCCATGGAGCAACCAAGAAGGAAAATCAACAGTGAGTGCGGGAAATGTCTGAGCTTTACAAGAGTTTGGATTCATCCAAATTTCCCCTGATGAAACGGCATTCAAAAAGGATGATGAGTTTGTTTGGCTCCTCATATATATGTGAGCAAACTTTTTCACTGATGAATCTAAACAAAAGTTCATTGAGAACCAATCTAACTGACAGACACCTCTGTGATTTGCTGCGTATATCTGCTACACGACTCACTCCTGACTTGGCATCAATTCTGAAATCTTAAGCACAACATCACTGTTCACATTAACAGAGTTTATGGTGAGTAAAATATATATTATGATTTTAAAATGTAGAAAATAATTCCATAATAATACACACACACACACACACACACACACATACATATATATATATATTTATATATATATATATATATATATATATATATATATATATATTTAGGGCTGTCCAAAAATTAATCGTGATTAATCACATCCAAAATAAAAGTTTGTTTTGACATAATATGTGTGTGTGTTATATATATTTATTATGTATATGTGATAAACACATTCATAGAAGCCAAAACCATATATAAAAAAGTTACATCAAAGTAGTTACATCATATTCAAATATAAAATTTGTGTCATACACATATATTTTTTATATATCTAAATATAAACCAACATTTTATCAAGTATATGCATGTGTGTATTTATATATTCATAATACAATATACACAGTACACACACACAAATATTATGTTAAACTTTTATTTTGGATGTGATTAATCACGATTAATTTTTGGACAGCCCTAATATATATATATATATGCGTGTCTGTGAAATTGTAAATTTGGCCCAGGATAACGTTCCGTTTTTTGCATCTGGCCCTCGGCCCAAAAACTTTGGACACCCCTGCACTAAGCTGAAAAGAAAATGAATGAATGAATGAATGTGTATGATTTTCATACTGTTAATATTTTCTCCATATTGTCTCCATTTTTTTTTTTAAATCTGAATTTGTATTTAACTGTAAAAAGGTATGATATATGATATAAGATATGACAAGTAATTTCTTCAAAAGTATTGTAGCATGAAGTACTGTTACATTCTACGGCTGTATATGTTTAGTGATGTTGTCATTTCGTGTGTTTAAAATCGCATCCCCACCACTCCTCGTGTAGACTTTACATTGATATTTAGACAGAAAAATAAACTTTATTTTCAAATAAAAAGTGCATAAATCAAATATCATGGTAAACTTTTAGGATTTACATACAGTATTGATTATTTGTATTAGCAGGGCCGGAGCAAGCTGAACTGCTGCTTTAGGGACAGGACGATCACGCCGCCCTCAACCCGAAAGTGAAAATAAAAATGACCGGTTTGCAAAGCGGGGTTGGGATGGGCATGTCGCGGATGCTGCCTAGGTCACCTCTATGGACGCACTAGCCCTGTGTATAAGTATTTTTTCTTTAAAATTGGGTGGCACGGTGGCTCAGTGGTTAGCACTGTCGCCTGGTTCGAGTGCTCCGGTCTCCGCCACAGTTCAAACACATGCGGTGAATTGAATAAACTAAATTGAGTGTGAGTGAATGAGAGTGTGCATGGGTGTTTCCCAGTACTGGCTTGCGGCTGGAAGGGCATCCGCTGCGTGAAACATACAGTATACCGGAATAGTTGGCGGTTCATTCCGCTGTGGCGACTGCTAATAAATAATGGCTCGTTTCCACTGAGTGGTACAGTACGGGTCAGTACGGGTCACCTTTATCAGGCTTGCGTTTCTACTGCTAAAGGGTACTCTTTTGGTGTGCGTGGTGTACGACAGAAAGTTTCAGTCGACGTCATTCTCGCTAAGGGAAATGTGTACAGTAAAGCTGTACGGGTCGTTCACAAATCATATGAGAAGCACCTCTCACAAAACAGATGCTTTATTACACACTAAACACTGGTGTATAAATGTTCATTACTAACCTTTCTATGAACATGATCTGATTATAATTTTTGCACGTGTCAGTCTCGCGTTTGTCTCTGTTTCTGAAAGAATCGGGTTTCATAAGCACGTCAATAATCAAACTCACGTTATTATCATCAGCTCAAGAAGTTTGTCATTTCAAATATAGACGCGAGCGCACGTGAGAAAGCGAAACCGCGTGCACTTCAGACGGGCTTGTAAAAAACTACGGGGCACAGGGGAGAATCTGCTCTTCTCAGCTTTGTAGCTGTTCATCAAGACGACGACAAGGTTTGTTTGAGCTCGGGTCGACCATGGCTCGTTATTATATGTAAATATTATTTCAGTGTAATGTCTCGGCTGTGTATTTAAACAAGGCGGGTCCTTTGTTTTCATTCTGGCTTGTTGTGCGAGTGAATGACGTATCTCTGTAAACCAATAGCATTCAGCTGCTCGTCTAGCTCCGCCTTTTGGTACCCTTGGTACCCTTTGCAAAGGGTGACCAAAAAGTGGTACGGTACGATTCGGTTCGGTACGCTTTTAGATAGTGGAAACGGCCATAAAAGCGTACCGAACCGTACTGTACCCCTCAGTGGAAATGGGCCATAAGGGACTAAGCTGAAGGAAAATGAATGAATTTACAATTCAAGACAATAGAAGAACCAAAAACAACAACAAAAACTAAACTAAACAGGAACTAAACAAACACTGATTAATTTCAGCTGATCTAAAAAATGCTGGGTTGTTTCAACTTAATTTCAAACAAAAACATAAACTATTTTTGAAAACACTTTCCAAAGTGGACACGATTAAATAATGCCTTTTTACAAAAAAATAAACTTTATTTTAAAACAGAAAGTGCATAAATCACGTCATGGTAATCTGTCAGCATTTGCAGGATTGGTTATTAAGTCTGGCGTCCTCATTTTCCATTAGAAAGTTACAATTCAAAATAAAAGAACCAAAGACAACAAAAACAGAGGAACCAAATAAAAAAACTGACACTTATTAAATTTCTGCTGATCTAAGAAAAAAAAATGCTGGGTTAGTTCAACTGGATGTTGACCCAGTGGGCCATGTCCACACTTATACATTTTAATTTAATAACTGGTATTTTTGTCGACTTTTGTGGCGCAGTGGGTAGCGCTGTCGCCTCACAGCAAGAAGGTCGCTGGTTCAAGCCTCGGCTGGGTCAGTTGGCATTTCTGTGTGGAGTCTGCATGTTCTCCCCGTGTTGGCGTGCGTTTCCTCCGAGTGTTGAACCCACGCCAACATGAGGAGAACATGCAAACTCCACACAGAAATGTCAAATGACCTAGCCGGGACTTAAATCAGCGACCTTCTTGCTGTGAGGTGACAGTGCTAACCACTGAGCCCCCTAATTAATAACAGAATGTACATTTTTGTTTGAACTACCCCTTGAAACTGCTCACATACAGTAAACAAATACTCTGAGCTGTTCTGCGAGTCACATGATTGTGCATTTCTCCTCAGCCTTGGACTTCATCTCCACGAGTGTGGCCTGAGCCTTTTCTTTCAGCTGGCCCACGTCCATGTTCTGCAGGTTCTGCATCTGGGCCATGATGGAGGGATTCTCCTCCTCCTGCGGCGCCTCTCCGTCCACCATCTTCACCAGCTCTTCTGGCACATCAATATCATCTCCGGCCTGCTGGAGCATAATCTCATCCTGCTCACTCTGGGAGAAACAAACACACTGCTTTTAGATATATATACAGCTGAAGTCAGAATTATTAGCCCCCCTTTATATATTTTCCCTAATTTCTGTTTTACGAAAAGAAGATTATTTCAACACATTTCTAAACATTATAGTTTTATTAACTCATCTCTGATCACTGATTTCTTTTATCTTTGCCATGATGACAGTAGATAATATTTGACTAGATATTAACTTGGTTAATCAGGTTAACAAGACAAGTTCTGTAGACAATCAAAAAAATATTGCTTGAGGGGGCTTATAATATCAACCATAAAATGATTTAAAAAAATTAAAAACTGCTTTTTTTCTAGCTGAAATAAATCAAAGAAGTCTTTGATAAAATCTTTCTCCAGAAGAACAAATATTATCAGACATACTGTGAACAATTCCTTGCTCTGTTAAACATCGTTTGGGAAATATTTAAAAAAGAAATGCCCAGTAAGGCGAATCATTCTGACTTCAATAAAGGGACTAAGACGAAAAGAAAATGAATGAATGAAGTATAATTGAACGCTTTTAAATAATGTCAGTCTATGTTCTTCATTTGAAGTTCATTAAGTGAAGTTTATTTATAAACTAATTTCGAGAGGATCACGTGTTTATGATTGATCGCAGCTGGTCCCGCATTATTCAATTCATGATTCACCAATCAGACGATTCCTAAGCCACTATAAATACCAAGTTCCATATCACAGCCATCTTCATTTTGAAGAGTCCCCCCTTCCACCCCTACTCCTCTGCCTTTCCTACATGGGTGGCACGGTGGCCCAGTGGTTAGCACTGTTACCTCACAGCAAGAACGTCACTGGTTCTAGTCCTTACCAAGCCAGCTGACATTTCTGTGTGGAGTTTACACGTTCTCCCCGTGCTCACGTGGGTTTCCCCCGGGTTCCCCGGTTTCCTCCCACCGTCCAAAAACATGCAACTTAAGTTAATTGACTAATCCAAATTAGTCCTAGTAAGTAGTTATCTCTTAAGAGCAATCACTATCTGCTCATTAGCTACCTGCAGGGGAGTTCTCGAGATCTACCTGAGATCAAACTCTCCCTCTCGCCTTGCAAACGGGAGGGAGCCCCAGGCTTGAGGATCTTATGAGCTCAGGGTTCTCTCCCGAGACAGCGGGCCAAACAAGCTTTATAATCAATCATCAGCTCAGTGTGAACTCTTGAAAATAAATAAAGGCTAAATTTGAGATGAAATGACATTTAAGAGTAAATTCCAGTATTTGAATGTTGATAACCGGCTAGGGGCAAACATCAAACATTTCCTCTAGAATACTATTAATATATAGCATCTGATATAATGTGGCACCACGGTGGCGTAGTGAGTAGCACGTTCGCCTCACAGCAAGTAGGTCGCTGGTTCGAGCCTCTGCATTTCTGTGTGGAGTTTGCATGTTCTCCCCGTGGTTGCGTGGGTTTCCTCCAGGTGCTCCGGTTTCCCCCCACAAGTCCAAAGACATGTGGTACAGGTGAATTGGGTAAGCTAAAATTGTCCGTAGTGTATGTGAATGTGTGTGTGTGAATGAGAATGTATGGATGTTTCCCAGGGATGGGTTGCGGCTGGAAGGGCATCCGCTGAGTAAAACATATGCTGGATAAGTTGGCGGTTCATTCCGCTGTGGCGACAATAAAGGGACTAAGCCGACAAGAGAATGAATGAATGATATAATGTGATGAAGGAGTGCATATATGTACGTGCAGTAATGTACTGCAGTTTTAAAGTGCTGGAAATTTTTGAAAATTCATTTGAAATGTGCTTGAAAAGTGCTTCAATTTGGCTTTGAAGAACTTGTAAAAATCCTGTGTTTCTTTGAATAATCTGCATTCACTCTGTGCTAAATACTGTAGATAAATGAACACTCACCGGCCACTTTATTACTGTAGGTACACCTGTCCAACTGCTTGTTAATGCAAATTTCTGATCAGCCAAACACATGGCAGCAGCTCAATGCATTTAGACATGTAGACATGGTCAAGACGACCTGCTGCAGTTCGAACCGAGCATCAGAATGAGGAAGAAAGGTGATTTCAGTTACTTTGAACGTGGCACGGTTTTCATAAACTGATGATCTGCTGGGATTTTCACTCACAACCATCTCTAGGGTTTACAGAAGAAGGTCCGAAAAACAGAACATATCCAGTGAGTGGCAGTTCTGTGGGCCCAAATGCCTTGTTGATGCCTATGGTCAGAGGAGAATGGCCAGACTGGTTCCAGCTGATAGAAAGGCAACAGTAACTGCAGAAGAGCATCTCTGAACACACAACCTTGAGGCAGATGGGCTACAGCAGGAGAAGACCACACCGGGTGCCACGCCTGTCAGCTAAGAACAGGAAACTGAGGCTACAATTCACACAGGCTCACCAAAAATGGACAATAGAAGATTTGAAAAACATTGCCTGGTCTGATGAGTCTCGATTTCTGCTGCGACATACGGATGGTAGGGTCAGAATTTGGAGTCAACAATATGAAAGCCTGGATCCATCCTGCCTTGCATCAACGATTCAGGCTGGTGACGTAATGGGGTGTGGGGGGGGATATTTTCTTGGCACACTTCGGGCCCGTAAGTATATATTGAGCAGAGTCAACACCACATTGTTGCTGACCATGTCCAACCCTTTATGACCACAGTGTATCCATCTTCTGATAGCTACTTCCAGCAGGAGAACGCACCATGTCATAAAGCGCGAATCATCTCAGACTGGTTTCTTCATGACAATGAGTTCACTGTACTCAAATGGCCCCCACAGTCACCAGAACTCAATCCAATAGAGCACTTTTGGGATGTGGTGGAACAGGAGATTCGCATCATGAAGGATTAACGCAGTTCTAAAGGCCAAAGCAGGTCCAACAAGGTGTACCTAAAAAAGTGGCCGGTGAGTGTATAAATGTCATAAAATCACAAAAGATGTCATTTATTCTGCATGAATTTTTATTTGAACCCCTCACTGTGCTGGCAAAGCTCATCACCGCGGGTGGTTAAGCTGCGGACAGCACTATTTTAGTCTACTATTTTATGACTTAATCTCCTGCCACGATCAGCACTGGACAGACAGTTTAATGAAGCTATTCATGTGCACAGTCAGTCAGGGACAAACTCTTTGAGGGATTTCTTATTCCACCTCACCTTCGGAAGACGATATTTGTCTCTCAAACAAGTCCTCAGACAAGCCCTTTCCGCCTTCTTTGTAGCAAATTCGGCGTCTCTCTCCATCCTATAATACAGAAATTTATATTAAAAAAAGGTCATGACCAGCTTATGTTGAAGTCAGTCTGCCAAAACGACAGGTTGTGGTATCTGGCACTTTATTACGTAATAATATGTCTGAACTCTGCCTCTACAAAAGAAGGTCAATGCCTTTTATGCCTCGTTTTCACTCTACAGTGATTCGGTATACTGATTAGGCTCGTCTTTCCACTGCCAATATTACCGGTGGACTGAGCGTTTTCATTCCTATGGAAGTTGAGTTTAAAGGGATAGTTCATCTGAAAATGAAAATGTACTCAATGTTTGGTTCACCTCACCCTTAATGTATGTGGTCCTAAACCTTTACAAGTTTTTTTTTCCTGTTAAAGATGTTTTGAAAAAAACTGTACATCTGTAACCCTTGGCTTCCAAAGCAGGAAAAACAAATACTATTTAAGTCAATGGCTTCCAGCTCTTTCAAAAGATCTTCTTCTGTGTTTAACAGAAATAAGAACCTCATAAAGGTTGGAAACCATTAAAGGGTAAGTAAACCGTGACACAATTTTAGTTTTTTGGTAAACTACCTGTTTAAAGTCTGGTTGAACCGGAAGAAGCTGAGACTTTTATTTCAGTAAGTTGATGTACTTTCAAAACAGAAAAACGAGACAGGACAAGCCGGCTGTTAACAAAATGAAGGAAAACCCACCCTAAATGACTGATAGCTCCACACAAATGGATTAATAGTCCTGCCTTAAATGACTTATAGCCACGCTTTAATGGATTGATAGTCCTGCCTTAAATGAGTGATAGCCCCACACAAATGGATTGATAGTCCCGCCTTAAATGTCTGATAGCCACGCCCTAATGGATTGATAGTCCCGCCTTAAATGACTG
>CAIGQQ010033701.1:2021452-2037531 GCA_903798035.1 Danio albolineatus
TATTATTATTATTATTATTATTATTATTATTATTATTATTATTATTATTATTATTTCAAATATTTCCACTCACAAAGCACCTTCACCTTGCTCAGAAAATGTGAAAAAATGTATTGCATCAATTGTATATAATAATAATAATAATAATAATTACTATTATTATTACTATTATTATTATTGTTATTATTAATTTGTACAATCATAATTAAAAATGTAATACTTTAAAAATATTGTTTTTATTACGTACACAATATTTGTATTATAATAATAATTAATATTGCTTTAACTGTAA
Organism: Danio albolineatus; assembly: GCA_903798035.1. Classification (NCBI taxonomy): domain Eukaryota; kingdom Metazoa; phylum Chordata; class Actinopteri; order Cypriniformes; family Danionidae; genus Danio; species Danio albolineatus. The sequence goes on from CAIGQQ010033701.1 coordinate 2,021,745, forward strand.
TATATATTAAATGTATATTATTATTGTTATTTTTATTATTATTAATTTATAATTGTATTATTTATTGATAGTATATTATTAATATTAACATTAACTTATAATTGTATTAATTCATACATCATTATTTTTTATTATTATTAAGTTGTCTCTACAATCATAATTTAAGAACTTAACACTTATATTTAGGGACCGAGCACCGTAACGGTGCGTAGGCCCTATTGCAATTGCTCCGTTTATTCTTCTTCTTCTTCTTCTTCTTCTTCCGGGTAAATGATCGCGATTTTGAGGGTCTAAACGTGCCCGAAAACTCACGAAACTTTGCACACGCCCCAGAAGTGGCGAAAAATTTCGTTTTTTAGAGGTTTCGGAAGTAGGCGTGGCAAAATGACTCGACAGCGCCACCTATGCACTTCAGACGGACTAGCCCCCGAGCCAGGAATCACGCACACGCACGAAAATCGGCACACATGTCAAACATGCCAAACCCTACAAAAAAGTCTCTTGGAGCGAAATCTCAAACCCAGCAGGAAGTCAGATATTTTTAACTTCCTCCGGCGAAAAAGTGGCGTTTTTGCCATTTCCAGGCGTTGTATTTTAACGAACTCCTCCTAGGGATTTAATCGGATCAACACCAAAATTGGGTTTTATCATCTAAAGGCCTTGGAGATGCTAAATTGCGAAGATCTAGAGTTTTCATCGATGGGCGTGGCCGTGGCGGCCTCTCAAACTTTGAGCATTCGCCATGAAACAGGAAGTTGTTATAACTCATGCATGCATTATCCCATCAGCCTGAAACTTCACAGGGTTGATAAGATTCCCCTCCTGAAGGCATCTACATACCAACACTGAGTCACAGTATAGCGCCACCTGCTGACAGAACAAAGTTTGGCTCATAACTCAGCACAACGTTGTCTGACCTGCCTGAAACTTCCTAGGTTCGATGAGATTCCTCTCCTGAACACATCTACAAACCTATATTGAGTCACAGGCATAGCGCCACCTGCTGACTGAAGGAACTTTGGCTTATAACTCGACGAAACAGTGTCCGACCATCCTGAAACTTTACATGTTTGATAAACTTCCTCTCCTGAAGACATCCACGTGCCGATAGGTTTTCACAGTCGTAGCGCCACCTGCTGACAGGAGGAAGTTTGGCATAAATCTGTGATTTTCTCAGGTTTTTTGAATGTTTCGGCTCAAATTTATATCGTCCGCTGTTCACTGTCGTGGTGGGGCCACCGGGCGGCGGTGGGCCGGTGGTGCGAGGTCCCTTTCATCGCTGCTTGCAGCTTTAATAAATATTGTTTTTATTCCTTAAAAATATTATTATTATTATATTAATAATTTATCTTTTATATTAAAATATTTTTATATTATTATTATTAATATAAATTTAGGAGTCTTAATTGCATATGATTGATAATATTAACAATAATTTATAATTGTATTAATTTTAAAATAATAATAATAATTATTATAATACTTCTCTTTTTTACAACCATCACTGCATAAATTATGGGGTCATTTTCCTTTTTTTGGTGAACTATTCCTTTAATATTATGAATCAACTGGGGGAGTACGGTTATAATAAATATCAGTTAAAGCAACACCAACATTTTTGGAAATAGGCTCATTTTACAACTCCCCTAGAGTTAAACAGGTGGGTTTTAACATGTTTGAAGCCATTCAGCCAATCTTCAGGTCTGGCGGAAGCACTTTTAGCTTAGCTTAGCACAAGTTATTGAATCGGATTAGACCATTAGCATTTTGCTTAATTTAAAACACTTACAATGTTTTTCCAGTTTAAAGCTTGACTCTTCTGTAGCTACATCATGTACTAACACTGACTAAAAATGAAAATGTATTTCTAGGCTGATATGACTAGAAACTACACTCTAATTCTGGCATAAATATCAAGGAACAAGGATCAGCAAAGTTCCCTGATTATTATGCCAGAATGAGAATGTAGTTCCTAGCAATATTTTCATTGTCTGTATGTATTTAATACACTTTGTAACTACAGAAAAGTCAAGATTTAAACAGGAAAATCATTGAAACTCATAATATATTTATTTTTGAGTGAGATGCTAACGGTCTAATCTAATTCAATGGTCTATGCTAAGCTAAGCTAAAAGTGCTCCCACTACAGGGAGTGCAGAATTATTAGGCAAACGAGTATTTTGACCACATCATCCTCTTTATGCATGTTGTCTTACTCCAAGCTGTATAGGCTCGAAAGCCTACTACCAATGAAGCATATTAGGTGATGTGCATCTCTGTAATGAGAAGGGGTGTGGTGTAATGACATCAACACCCTATATCAGGTGTGCAGAATTATTAGGCAACTTCCTTTCCTTTGGCAAAATGGGTCAAAAGAAGGACTTGACAGGCTCCGAAAAGTCAAAAATAGTGAGATATCTTGCAGAAGGATGCAGCACTCTTAAAATTGCCAAGCTTCTGAAGCGTGATCATCGAACAATCAAGCGTTTCATTCAGAATAGTCAACAGGGTCGCAAGAAGCGTGTGGAAAAACCAAGGCGCAAAATAACTGCCCATGAACTGAGAAAAGTCAAGCCTGCAGCTGCCAAGATGCCACCAGTTTTGCCATATTTCAGAGCTGCAACATCACTGGAGTGCCCAAAAGCACAAGGTGTGCAATACTCAGAGACATGGCCAAGGTAAGAAAGGCTGAAAAAGACCACCACTGAACAAGACACACAAGCTGAAACGTCAAGACTGGGCCAAGAAACATCTCAAGACTGATTTTTCTAAGGTTTTATGGACTGATGAAATGAGAGTGAGTCTTGATGGGCCAGATGGATGGGCCCGTGGCTGGATCGTTAAAGGGCAGAGAGCTCCATCCGACTCAGACGCCAGCAAGGTGGAGGTGGAGTACTGGTTTGGGCTGGTATCATCAAAGATGAGCTTGTGGGGCCTTTTCGGGTTGAGGATGGAGTCAAGCTCAACTCGCAGTCCTACTGCCAGCTTCTGGAAGACACCTTCTTCAAGCAGTGGGACAGGACGAAGTCTGCATCGTTCAAGAAAAACATGATTTTCATGCAAGATAATGCTCCATCATAGCGTCCAAGTACTCCACAGCGTGGCTGGCAAGAAAGGGTCTAAAAGAAGAAAAACTAATGACATGGCCTCCTTGTTCACCTGATCTGAACCCCATAGAGAACCTGTGGTCCATCATCAAATGTGAGATTTACAAGGAGGAAAAACAGTACACCTCTCTGAACAGTGTCTGGGAGGCTGTGGTTGCTGCTGCACGCAATGTTGATGGTGAACAGATCAAAACACTGACAGAATCCATGGATGGCAGGCTTTTGAGTGTCCTTGCAAAGAAAGGTGGCTATATTGCTCACTGATTTGTTTTTGTTTTGTTTTTGAATGTCAGAAAAGTATGTTTGTGATTGTTGAGATGTTATATTGGTTTCACTGGTGAAAATAAATAATTGAAATGGGTTTATATTTGTTTTTTGTTAAGTTGCCTAATAATTCTGCACAGTAATAGTCACCTGCACACACAGATATCCTCCTAAAAGAGCTAAAACTAAAAACAAACTAAAAACTACTTCCAAAAATATTCAGCTTTGATATTAATGAGTTTTTTAGGTTCATTGAGAACATGGTTGTTGTTCAATAATAAAATTAATCCTCAAAAATACAACTTGCTAAAACCTTAACAGTTTAACACTAGGGGAGTTGCAAAATGTGTATGAAGTGTAAACTTTAAGTGGAGTGTTGCTTTAATTACTTGTACTCTATCATCCTGCGCAGTGTTGCCTTGAGTTATCATCACATCTGAACATAGTCTGCAGGCCTCCAGTCATCTGATCAGGCAGGGCTGTTTCTCCTCTGACGCTCATGATTAATTTAAAGCAGGAGGAGCTGAAAGCGAACACCAGTCCTGCTAAGTCACCATGGCTGCAGTGAGGAGAGGCTGTCCCTGTGGACCCGCTTCACCTCAGTCCTCCAGCACAACACTGCAGGCAAACATGACTAAATACGTGGCTAAAACTGTCCTGCTGCTGCTCTTCTGTCAGGGGACCCACGCAGGTAAACGCATCTTCACTTCTCAACGCATGACATTCTATGACCTTGTTATCAGTTAAATCGGATGCAAGTCCTCTTGACTGTTGTTGTTGTTTTTCTCTTCCGTTTCTGAAGTATTCGTTTAATTCCTGCATGTTTTTAATATTGTACTTCATGCTGAGGTTTGTTTGTTATGAAGATTTCATTTAACCTTGACTAGGATCGTTTCTCTAGAGCTGCATGAGTCATGGAAATAGATTTAACTTCATGAGTTATTTTTTATTACTTTGTTGGTAACACTTTGGGCAGCACAGTGACTCAGTGACAGCAAGAAGGTCGCTGGTTCAAGTCCTAGGTAGGCAAGTTGGTGTTTCTCTGTGGAGTTTATATATTCTTCTCATGTTGGCGTGGGTTTCCTCCGGGTGCTCCGGTTTTCCCCACAGTCCAAAGACACGCGCTATAGGGGAATTGGATGAACTAAATTGGCCATAGTGTATGAGAGTGTGTGTGAATGTGAGTATGTATGGGTGTTTCCCAGTACAGGGTTGCAGCTGGAAGGGCATCCGCTGCATAAAACATGCTGGAATAGTTGGTGGTTCATTCCGCTGTGGCGAGCCCTAGTAACTAAGGGACTAAGCTGAAGGAAAATGAATGAATGAATGGTAACTAGGGCTGTGCAATATGGACAAAATAATCATATTGCAATTTTTGGAACGAATATTGCGATTTTTATTTACAATTTTGAAAACTGTTTTTGCTTTTTCAAACAAGCTACATACACACATTCTAAATGTATTCAGTGCACAAGAAGTGCAGAACAAAACATTTCACAATGAAATAACATAGTATTAAGTTTAATAAATATAACTGTAGTAAAACTGTCTTTAAAACAGACACTCTAAAAAATCCGGGGTTATTTTTTCTACCCAAATATTGGGTTTTACCAGGTTACGGAAAACAATAACATGCTCACGACATCCAATCAGATAAGAGGAACCAAAAAAAGCAATATGGTGTTTACGACTTCACAGAGAAGGTAGCATTCAAATACTTCAAACCACAAACTATTTCTTGATTTTAAGACTATATATGCATGAAATTGACAAATAGTCACAGGCAAATTAAAATTTAGTGACAAGGCAGAACTGGCCTGATCGGGCCAGTAACGATTCTGTCTACTGTCCCGAGCATCTCTTACACTGTCCCCGGGCCATCGGGCAGTCCTTATTGTTGAGCCCTGGTCCATGATGTTTCGTAGGCATTTGCTTACGGAAGTCAGAATAAGCAGAACTTTTTGTTATGTCGAGATCACGAGATCAAGAGATAATTAAGTCGTGATCACGAGAAAACAAGTTGCTATGTCTAGATCACGAGAGAATTAAGTCAGGATCACGACATAACAAGACAGAAAAAAAATATTTTAATGCATGGGCATCTTAGGACTTCCGTAATCATGTCATGGTGTGCACGCAACAAATGACGTTTCATGTTTGTTCAAACTATTTATTTAAAATGAGCTGAAACAACACCATTCTTGAGGTTTTTTTGCAACAACTTAATAGTTTTACCTTCAACACACTTAAATTTGTAAAAACTAATATGTTAACTTAATTCCTTCATGTTGTCCCAACACAAATCGATTGTGTGGAACCCAGCATTTTTTACATTCATTCATTCATTATCCTTCGGCTTAGTCCCTTTATTCATCAGGGGTCGCCACAGCGGAATGAACCGCCAACTTATCCAGCATATGTTTTACACAGCGGTTGCCCTTACAGCTGCAACCCAGTAGTGGGAAACACCCACACCCACTCATTCACACACATACACTACGGTCAATTTAGTTTATTCAATTCACCTACTGTATATCGCATGTGTTTGGACTGTGGCAGAACCGGAGCACCCAGAGAAAACCCACACCAACACAGGGAGAACATGCAAACTCCACACAGAAATGCAGCCGGGACTTGAACCAGCGACCTTTTTGCTGTGAGTTGACAGTGCTAACCACTGAGCCACCATGTTGCCCCGCATTATTTACAGTTTGTTTAAATAAATTGCGATACTTTTGGTATACTTTTTCACACATTAAACATCTGACGGAACACTTTCAATGGTATAATCAATAGTGACAGTCAAGAAGGGGCATTTTTAGCGACCTTATCTTAAATTGTGTGGTAATTTTTTGACTCAATTGAATTTCTCACCCTGTTATTTAGTAGAATGGTAAAATGCAAGTTGTTTTATGACATTTTATGATGTCTTTTTTCAGATACAACTTCTTCTCCAGAGTCTGATCCTGTAGTTACAACTCGAAAAGCTGCGTCAAAAGGTTAGTTTTAACACAAGCATGCATTTGACATCAACCACCAAGTAGGACATGTTCCTGGATTAACATCTATGTTGATCCTGGAACAACATTCCAATCAGCCAATCAGAATTAAGCGATATGTATTGTTTATGTTAAGGCTTATGGTTAGGTTTATACACTTCTATGATTGTTAGCCAACTATTATTCCCCTCTGATTTTGGGAATCATTTACAGTTATGGTTGGGTGTTTAGGCGTAGGGAATAAGCAGTGGTGGAAAGAGTACTGAAAAATCATACTCAAGTAAAAGTACCATTACTTGCCCAAAAACGTAGTGCAAGTAGAGTAAAAGTATTTGTAGTAAATATTACTCAAAGTATGAGTAAAAAGTAGACCTTTTAAAAGTACTCTAGATTAGTGAGTAGTGAGTATTACGCTGTGAAAAGTTGATGCGTTTACAGAATGTTACGTTTACACATCCCTGCACAAACAACGTGTAGTGTATTTAGGGATCTTCCTATTTTCGTTCGTTCCTTCCAACCTTCCTTCAATTATTTGTTTGTTCCCTCCTTCCTTCGTTCACTCATTCGTTCGTTCATATTTTTGTTCCTTCCTACATTAGGTCCTTTTGCTCATTGATTCGTTTGTTCGTTCCTTCCTTCCTTCCTTAGTTTGTTCAGTCCTTCCTTGAATTCTTCCTTCATTCGTTTGGTCCTTCTTTCCTTCCTTCATTTGTTCGCTCATTCTTTCTTTCATATTTTTGTTCCTTCCTTCATTAGGTCCTTTGTTCATTCATTCGTTCCTTCGTTCCTTCCTTCTTTCCTTCCTTAGTTTGATCAGTCTTTCCTTGAATCCTTCCTTCATTTTTTTGGTTCTTTGATCCTTCCTTCCATTGCTTGTCCGGTCCTTCCTTTTATTTGGCCCTTCCTTCCTTTCTTCATTTGATCCATTTAGTGATTGTTTAAGGCTGTTTGGTGATTTCAGTCATCATACAGTCGACATCCATCATTTTCAGTGACATGCAGTTCATAAACAGTCTCTGGATCATTGCATGTACAGATTTTGGACATCTTCTTAAACATTTTTAATGTTTCCCAAAGGTTTGCTGCATTTATAAAGCGCCCATGTCTTGAGGTTGTTCAGTATGATGTGATTTACTTTCTATGTGGGATTTAATTGGACAGGAATCACAGGACTGATCTTTCTACTTTAGACAATGACCATAGACAAGACAGAAATAAAGTAGTGACTGCAGGTTGAAGGACAGTAGTGGAGTAAAAGTACCGATACTGCACTAAACATGTACTCAAGGGAAAGTAAAAGTGCACATTTTTAAAACTACTCAGTAAAGTACTATTCCTGAGAAAAACTACTCAATTACAGTAGTTTGAGTATTTGTAATTAGTTACTTTACACCACTGGGAATAGGTATGGATTACATTTTCCAACAAAAATGATGTTCCAGGATCAACATAGATGTTAATCCAGGATCGCATCGTCCTTGGCAAAATCATGACGTAATGACATCAACATGATAAAAGCGCCCATTTAGTAATCATTTCTATATTACAACTATAGCTGCAATGAAGAGGTTTGTTTTGCTGATCAAGCCGTATTTGGTTTCTTGGCATACAGGTCAAGGTCAGGTCATTATTGAAGAGCTTACAATCCTGACACCCCAATATATCGAGCTCTTATGCAACCTCACCGACATACCAAACAACCCTCCATACATGACTGGCTATTGGACTAAAGATGGAAAAGAAATCGACAACTCTGAAGAAACTATTAATAGAAACAATGCACAGTATATACTTAAAAAGACGTAAGTGAACGCCTGTTTATGAACACTATCACGTGTTATTCCTGTTAAAATGTCAAAATAATGTGAAGAAAACTGTTAACTGTTGTGTATTGTTCTAATTTACCTCACTTTTGTTATGTTAGTGGTTCTTTTTGTCTCATTGACTTCCATTATAATGACAATTTTTGATTGTAAAGCCTAAAATTGGCAAATCTACAACAGAGAAAACAACGAAACAATAAAGAGAGCATTATTATATGGTCTTAATGTCTTTGTTATCACAAAATGTTGTTATAATGGAAGTCAATGAGACAATAACAGCCCCTAACATAAGAAGAGGGTAGTCAATGTCCCCAAAGTGACCGTGTATTGTTGAGTTTTTAAAGAATTCCAAAGCACTTTCCCTAAATATGTGTCAAAATAAGATTTGTCAACAAAAATCATTCCATTTGCTGAAACAGAAAGGTTTGTGGCCACATTAAGTGTCTAAAATGACCCCAGAGTGGATGAAAACATCCCCAACAGCACACAAGGGTTGCAATTCAGTAGATTTAACACAGCTTTCAGTTGTTTAATCCTCTTCAGTTTCAGCATACAGGCCAGAGATCTGGGGAATTATTCGTGTGTCTTCAGAGAAAATGATGCACGAGTGACGTTTATTTTACAAGGTATGTCTATAATTTTAAAGAAACACGAATATTTCAGAAATAGGCTCATTTCACAATTTAACAACAGTTAAACTGCCGAGTTTTTACCTTAATCTTTGATCCATTCAGTCGATCTCCGTGTCTGGCGGGAGCACTTTTAGCCTAGCTTAGCATAAATCATTGATGCATGACAGAATATTTGAGATCGTCTGAAATGTACACGGCGCCCTCTAGTGTATTTGAAGAGTTTCGTTGCAAAACGAGATATATCCATTTTGAGAAATGTTGGTTATTTGACATTATTATTGAAGACATCAACAGTCAAGTTCATTCACAATTTCTGTACGTTAAACTATTACTGGAGCTCAGTGAAGGCCAGGGACACATATTCTTCAAATCCAGGATATTTTTTATTGAATTTTATGTCCATAAATAGTTTATAAATAAGTCAAAAAGCATGCCAAAATGCAACATATTTATCTGAACATTGTCAAACATCTTAAATTGATTAAAATTAATAAAAAACTATATGGAACAGTATATACAAAGATTGATTATTAATAATAAGATTCTGAGTTAGTTGGTTAGTTTTGGCCAGAACGTACACAATATAACATAACTTTTTTTTTTGCTGGGGCACCAATGGCGTTAAGCAGGCTTCACTGTGGCATTTGAAGAAAACTTTTGGATCATCAGTGGGAAAATTAACAATAATTTATCATTAGATCGTAAATATTCATAATATTCAAAAACATAATGCCATAATAAACATAATGTGACTATGGCGTGTGCCAGTAATCCAGGCCAGTCCCTGAATGAAAAGGTCGGATAACAGCGTACCGGCTGAGCTGTCAGAGCAAACTAACTGCAGGATGTTTATTGTTTCAACCATCCTTAAACAGCTTTGGACTAATTGTGATTAGTTATAATATAGATAAGTAAGATTAAGTTTGTTAAATAAACGACTTGTAGCTTGTTACAGAAAGAGTGTAGACTCCTTTCACACCGCTGCTGAAAACCAAACCTGTATGATCAGAGCAGGCGGAGCCGCGATGGCGCAGTTCCTGTTGCACAGAGTCCGCGGATACAAGCTTGCCTCGTCCCGTCATATTTAATGACTTATTTCACTGTAATAATAATAATGTTTTTATTATTGTTATTATTATAATCATCATTATTATAATAATCCAATCCGTCATCAAAATCCATGAGGTTTGCTCGACTCTGAAGCTTTGATCTCTGACTGACAGACGGACGTAGCCTGTGGCTGAAAGCTCGCCTACAGTATAAACAATTAAATGGCAAACGTTTTTAGTACGCCTAGTGAATCCTCTTTTTAAAAACATATGTTTTTTTGTTTTGATATTATCGTTAAATCAATGAGCAAACTCAGAGCGCTTCGCCGGCGGTGACTCTCCTCACAGGGGATGCTGAGCTAGATAGCTGTTCTTTATATAACAGTTCTATAACTGTTATATCGCATTTTGCAAAGAAACTGGTCTGGCGGATATCGCGTTTTGTGAAAAAATACATTTTGTAGTCGGCCTAAAATGTTCATTCTTAAATTGTGTTAATGGCAGTAATTCACACATAGATAAGGGTACATCTGGACAGAGATTTCCAATCATAAAATCCAAATGTCAAAAAATGGCGTTTATCGCGTTTTGCAATCAAACTCTTCATTTGTAAAAACAAAAACTGCAAGAAAACGTAGTCCAGGGACAATGTTTGGTGCTTTAATAGGACTAATAGAAATTAGTCTATTTATAAAAACAAAGAGTGTACCTTTAACAAGCCGTTACAATGATGGATGTGGTTTTGGTGTATTTCTTCCTCAAGTTCCTGTGATGAAGGACAAACGGGACAAGCCTGTGGTGAGCTACATTGGAGATTCAGTTGTACTGGAGTGTAAACTCAAACAAATGCCAAACACCTGGAACTGGTACAAGGCAAACAACACTGAAAAGGTGCAGTATAGTAGGCCTAATGGTTTTAAGGCCATATACAATTGTTCATTCATTTATTTTCCTTCAGCTTAGTCCCTTTATTCATCAGGGGTCGCCACAGCCAATGAACCGCCAACTTATCCAACATATGTTTTACAGTGGATACCCTTCCAACTGCAACCCATAGGGTACTGGGAAACGTCCATACTCTCACATTCAAACACATACGTAGCGGTACCTACACTACTGCAAATGTAATTTACCCAATTCACCTACAGGCCTAGCATATATCTTTGGACTGTGGGGCAAACGATGGGTTATTTAACATAATCCCAGGTTCTTTGATAACAGAGTGAGGTGTTTGATTCCCATAGTGAAGTTAGAAAAAGAACCGGAGTAGAGGTCTGCATACTGACCTGACCGGTCCCCCGACCAGATTTCTTGCGGCAGGAATAAACTTCAAAATAAATCGCGGTATACCGGTCGGTAACTCTGGTGTAGTTTGAACGGGAGCGGGCGGTCTAACAATATCACTCCCAAGTGAGAGAGAGAGCGTGCGCACATCCGCCTTGGTTCTGTCTATGTGTGTGTGTATGTATGTGAATGAAAGAGAGAGTGATGCTGTATGCCACTTGTTATAGGCTGTCTGGACTCCGTAGCATCCAGCTGGGTTCAGTTCGTGAACACACACAACCAGGGGCGCCGCTAGCAATTTTGGGCCCCATGAAAAAATATGAGGACGGGCCCCCTACTACCAAGCTAGCTATCCAAACTCTTTGTCTGTAATGTAGTTTTACTGACCATTTTATTATTGATTTTGTCCACTACTTATCAGTATTTAGTAAGAGAATGGCCATGACTGTAGCTAGCAGATGATTTATTGTTCAAATGTAAATGTAGTACAAAAAAAGAAACGGTAATCAAATATTCAGTGAAAATTGTACATTTCTAAACACACAAAACACCAATGTGTCACTATTTAAATAACTGTACTGCAATAGTGTCTCATACAATGTGCAATACACTGGAACAGTGACAAAAATCAATAAGACACAAAATTATATTACAACGAGACCCATAAATAAGCCGAGACCCATAAATGATGCTGAGTGCATCATCCGGGTAATTAAAGTGCACTTATTATTGTTTTCCGTGTGAACTCACTACTTACACTATTTATACTACAAAATGGCGTAGAATAGTGCATAAGTATGTGATTTGAGACACAGCTGATGTTAACCTCGAGGACATCGCTGCTCTGACAGTTTACCTGACGATTGCACTCAACAAAGCAGCAACTCTCTTCCTGCTACTGACGGACTGAACCATACAGTGAAAGGAGAGGGGGTGCAATTTGACAGTGACAGACACGAGGGGCAGATATAAGCCGTTTTTTTATTTTTTATTTCTAATAAATTGTTTTACTTGTAATTTAGAGATACAATCATAATTCATATTACATTATAGTGCTGTTATTAATTATAAAGCAGATCTCTGTGGGCCCCTAGAGTGCATGGGCCCTTAGAATGGTCCTAACTTTCCCCCCCCTTAGCGGCGCCCCTGCCCCGACCAGATTTCTAGCGGCGGGAATAAATTTCCGAATAAAGTGCGGTAACGGTCGGTAACTCTGGTGTAGTTTGAACAGGAGCGGGCAGTCTAACAATATCACCCCCAAGTGAGAGAGAGAGCACGCGTGCATCCGCCTTGGTTCTGTCTGTGAGTGTGTGTGTGTGAATAAGACAGAGAGTGATGCTGTGTGGCGCTTGTTATAGGCTGTCTGAACTCTGTAGCATCCAGCTGGGTGTTTTTTGGTTTCGCTCTTCAGTTCGCGAACACATCCACCCCCACAACACCCCCCCCTGCCCGGCCACCGAACCAGCGACCTTTTTGCTGTGAGGTGACAGTGCTAACCACTGACTGAGCCAGGACAAAGCTGAAATAATCTTTATATATATTTATTTATATATTTTATGTAACAAATTTTGTATGTGTGTTTATATATATATATTTTTAAATTATTTTAAAATATTTATATATATTTTTTAAATATTTTATTCTGATATTATAATGTTTATTCATAATTAATTTATTCATATTTAATAATTTATAACCTTGTTTTTGTTATTTCAGTTTAACATTATATTTTACATCTGTTTAAGCTTTTCTTTCAACTTTAAATCATTTTGATATAAATTTATCAATATTTATATATTTTATATCAAATATTGTCTATATATTGTCTATAACATTACGTGTTTACACTTTTATTTCAGTTCTGACTTTATTCTCTCCCCCCCCCTCTGTTCACAGGAGCTCATCAACGTTACCGCAGACCCTCTGAACTACAAGATCCTTCTGAATGGAAATGAAACCAAGCTGACCGTGCTGAATCTGACCGAGGCTCATTCAGGAAAGTACATATGCAGTGCTGAGTTTGACATTAAAGCCAGTGAGTCTCAGGTGGAGCTGAAGGTGTTGTCGTACACTGAGCCTCTCAAACCCTTCGTGGCCATCGTGGCTGAAGTGCTGCTGCTCGTCACACTCATCTGTGTGTGGGAGAAATGCAGCAAACCCAAACACAGCAGCTCTTCTACAGGTCAGACACACTCAACTCTCTATTGTTTACCTAGAGGTTTCTTTAAGTTTCTATCCAATGTTTATACTTGTGCTAAAATATTCATATTTTAATTAGCTTTATATTTTGATTTGTTTTTGGTATTATATGTTTTTTTTAATTACTTATATATATAAATATAAAAATATACATATATACACCACCTGACAAAAGTTTTGTCGCTTATCTAAGTTTTAGGAACAACAAATAATAACTTGACTTTTAGTTGATCGTTTGGTATCAGAAGTATTCTTATATGAAAGGCAAAGGCCTCTAGATTACGCTTATTTTACCTAAATAAAACATGATCATGCCTTGATTCTTAATTATTTAATTAAGACAGTAAGGTCTGAGTCTGCTTAGACAAAAGTCTTGTCACTTAACAGAAATAATGTACAGTATAGAATATAAAGTCATGGTGCAGTGGAAAAATAAAAAATATTGAGTATGACTCCCATGAGCTTGGAGGACTGCATCCATCTCTGCAATGACTCAAATAACTTATTAATAAAGTCATCTGGGATGGCAAAGAAAGCGTTCTTGCAGGACTCCCAGAGTTCATCAAGACTCTTTGGGTTCATCTTCAATGCCTACTCCTTCATCTTACCACAGACATGCTCAATAATGTTTATATCTGGTGACTGGGCTGGCCAATCCTGGAGCACCTTCTTTGCTTTCAGGAACTTTGATGTAGAGGCTGAAGTATGAGAAGGAGCGCTCCCCTGCTGATGAATTTGCCCTTTCCTGTGGTTTGTAATGTAACGGGCAAAACAAATGTCTTGATACCTCAGGCTGTTGATGTTGTCATCCACTCTGCAGATCCCTCGCACAGCCCCATACTGAATGTGACCCCAAACCATGATTTTTCCTTCACCAAACTTGACTGATTTCAGTGAGAATCTTGGGTCCATGCGTGTTCCAGTAGGTCTTCTGCAGTATTTGTGATGATTGGGATGCATCAACAAATGATTCATCATAAAATCTACCTTCTGCCCCTTTTCCAAATGATTAAACTAGAAGTTATTATTTGTTGCTCTTACAACTGGTATCGACGACAAGACTTTTGTCAGGTAGTGTATGTAGATAATTTATTACTGTTTTTCAATTTTGACAACATGACAAATCGAGTAATCGAGTATATTGAGTAATATTTGTTTATTATTTTTTTAAATATTACTAAATGAATATTTCTAATGAGCTTCATGGTCTTTATTTATATATAGTTTATATATTACGTATTTATAGTTTTCTACTTTATTAATGATGATAGTTTCAAGTTTTTACTTGTACGCTAAGGTAACATCTAATAAAAAATATTTTAATATTTGTGTTTTATTTTACATCCACGGCTTAGGCTATTATAATATTTATTCATGACTGTATTAAGGTTTTATTTTCATTTTAATTTTAGTCACTTGTTTTGCCTTTTTTAATAAATTTTTTGATTAAATTTCTGTTTACCTTTTTTATTTATTTAGTTAGTTCGCTTTTTTAGTTTTCCTTTAAATTTAGTGATGTCCTTTAGCTTATAAACATTTATACATTATATACAGTTGAAGTCAGAATTATTAGCTCGCTGAATTATTTTTCAACACATTTCTAAACATAATAGTTTTAATAACTCATTTCTAATCACTGATTTCTTTTATCTTTGCCATGATGACAGTAAACAATATTTGACTAGATATTTTTCAAGACATTTCTTAATTAGGTTAATTAGGTTAACTAGGCAGGTTAGGGTAATTAGCCAAGTTATTGTAAAATGATGGTTTTATGATGGGAAATGATGGGAAACAAATAGCTTAAGGGGGCTAATAATATCGACCTTAAAATTGTTTTAAAAAAAATTAAAAACTGCTTTTATTCTAGCTGAAATAAAACAAATAAGACTTTCTCCAGAAAAAAAAAATATTATCAGACATACTGTGAACATTTCCTTGCTTTGTTAAACATAATTTGGGGATTTATATGATAAATTCCCAAATTTATATATTATAAATTTATTTATATAATATTTATATTATATATATTTTTAAAATATTTTCATTTTATACGAAGAACATGTCTAGAACATAATTCACAACTCAACTGAACATTAACACAGAATTTATTCATGTGCAGATGACGTGTACTCTGAACAAACCAGCAAACTGTAAGTGTGTTTGCAGATTTTACACTATAGCTAAACACGCTTGATTGAAAAAAAATGTAGACATTCGTGATGTTTCATTTCTCTTTCAGCACTCATGATGAGAGCAATGGAGTGGAAAACAACACAACAAGACAAAGAAAACTGGAGCACTGAGATCTCTCTGTTCTCAAGAGCAGCACTGATTACATTGCCTTTGTAATCTTCTGGCTCCAATCACATAATGAGCAATAATGTGTTTTGCTGAACCCGTTTAGCAACATAACATATATATATATAT
>CAIGQQ010033701.1:2037931-2086809 GCA_903798035.1 Danio albolineatus
TATATATATATATATATATATATATATATATATATATATATAATTTATATATATTATAATAACAAATTTTTTTTGGGCAATATGCAAATGAGGTATTATTTAATTACCAATTGGCAAAAAAGTATGATTGTATGTTTAAAATGCAAATGACTTGCCAAATAAAAAATGCATGATTGCATATTTAATATGCAAAAAGGCATTGTTTAATTAAATATGCACTTATTTGTATACATTTCTAGAAAATGAAATCTGAACACTGGATCAAAATGTATTTATTTATTTATTTATTTATTGACAAAATAATTATATTCACCATCTTCCAAAGCTGATTGATTGATAATAATGATTATATTAAGAATTGCACGCCCAAAAATGTTTGATTGTAAGTTTAATATGCAAATGACTTGCCAAAAATGCATGATTGTATACTTGATATGCAAATTATGCATTATTTAATTTAATATGCACTCATTTGTATACAGTTCTAGAAAAATAATTGAACAAAGACGAAAGATTTAAAAACCCTGTTTTCTTCGTTTTTTGCCAAAATAATGAATCATATTCTGCCTTAGCGGATTGATTAATTATCATGATTATATTAACTAGCACAGAAGTGTGATTGATTTTATGTATAATATGCAAATTAGGTATTATTTAAATAAATATGCCCTAATTTGAATATATATTTAAAAAATATATATCTGAACACTATAAAAATTTAAAACCTTTTTTTTTTCTTCATGTTTTGACAAAATAATTAATCATATTCACCATTTTTTTTTACAGATAATTGATAAATCGTAATGATTTTATAATGATTAAGAATTGGCCAAAAAATGATTGCATGTCTAATATGCAAATGACTTGCCAAAAAAAGCATGATTGTATACTTGATATGCAAATGAGGCATTGTTTAATGAAATATGCACTCATTTGTATACATTTCTAGGGGGGAAAAATTAACAGACGGAAGATTTAAAACCCTGTTTTCTTCGTTATTTCTTAAACAAAATAAGCTGATCGAATAATTATCATTATTATATTAACAATTGACAAAAAAAGGATGATTGTATGTCTAATATGCAAATAAATTGCCAAAAAAAGTATGATTGTATGTTTAAAATGCAAATGAGACATGGTTTATATAAAAATGCCCTCATTTGCATACATTCCTAGAAGAAAAAAAAAACAGGATAAAGATTTAAAATATGGATTTTTTTCTTATTTTTGGGGGGGATTTCTTTTTATAGCTATATAAAATATTCCAATGCAACCATACAAATATAACATGCAATGTCAAACCTTTAACCTTAAAAAAATGTAAGTAAAAACTTTTTTTTTTTAAGGGAAAACAGCAGACTTGGCAACCCTGTAAGTAGGAGTCTGCAACAGCAGCGCGCGCGCGCGTGTGTGTGTTTTATTCTTTTTGCTTGTCAAAAACGAATCACACTACATAAACCATAGAAGATTTCATCCAACTAGAAAATTAAGCAAAGAAAAAAAAAGCAAATAAAGTAAATCTCCAACATTTTCCCCCAAATATTTGTTTATTTTATGTTTATCACAAGAGACATTCAAACATGGCTAAAATATGATATACTAAAATAATATTAATATACATGTTGATGCATAGACGACACATTTATTATTAGGACAGAATAAAAAGCAAAAGACATTTCGGTAACACCCTACGTTAAAGGGAACAAATAAGTCAATAGATTCAGTTCCTGGTCGATATGCAGCGACACTGAAACATCATTTTTAACCATGGTAATTAGGTTTCTCCTTAGATATTTTGATATTTATACATAAATCACACACAAAACAAAGTAAATTCCAATTCTCTGTCTTTTAAGGATAGTCCACCTCCGCAACTACTTGATGATCATTTATAGAATTATTTACCCACCCTAACGTAACACCCAATCTCTGTGCATTTCTTTAATGGAAAACAAAAATAACATTGCAGTGTTTTTTCTTTTTTCGTGTGTGTGTGTGTGTGTGTGTCTACATTGAAAAAAGATGTTTTGCTGCTTGCTCAAACTATTTATTTAAAGGTGCAGTGTGTAACTTGGTATTGCACACCTGTTTCAAAACACACACAAGCGCAGGTTGCCAGATTGATGACATCAATAGCAGTGTGCCTGACTGTCGAGTCTAAAGGCTGATGATAGAAGGACGGTTTTCTAGAAACAATCATTTTGTCCAAACCAACACCTGATATATTAGAAAGGGCTTCTATTTCTTGCAGCTGAACAACAGATAACTGACAATCGTCTACACCTCATGTGCTTTATTCAGTGTTAAATGCTAACAGTGTGAGTTTGAATGCCATTTTACATGACATTTATTGCCATATGCTCTCAGCAGCAGATGGTTTACCTCTTGAAAATAAAACAAACTGTTTGAGTTGAACTTTAGAACTATGACTCGGTGTAAGCTAACACATATCAGTGATTCAGCATCTACAATTAATAATGTTAAAGTTGTTAAAAAATGTTTAATATGTATTAATTAGATTATTAACTTTACCATTTTGCTGGAGTGCAGCGAGTGCACTATTCTGTTTTTGAATGTTTCTGTCGTTTTTTGTCTGCTGCTAAAACAGCCAAATTGCTCATCACTGCAAATCTCGCCACGTAGCGTGTTGTTAGGACACGCGGTTACATTTAGGCATGGGTCGGTATAAGATTTTGACGGCATGATAACCTTGGATAAAAATATCACGGTTTCACGGTATGACGGTATTGCTATTACTGCTGTAAAATATATTCTTTTTGAATGTCTGGCTAAAAAACAAACACTTTTTCCCCTTTGAACACAATATAGTTTATTTTGTGAAACATTTAAAGTATTTTGGAGCAGTAAACATGTCAGGCTAAATAATTCAAGTGAATCATTGACTTCTGCTGTCTTCATTAGTTTCAAAAACAAAGATGTCTTTACAATTTACAGGTAAATAAAAAAATCTTACACATACCCAATAAATTTTGGTGGTATGAAAACCCTGACTTTTCCATACCGCGGTATACCTTGAAAACGGTTATCGTCCCATGCCTACAATGTGACCTGCTCACCTAATGTTTACATTCGTAATATTTATATTATTTGCTAATTAATAACCTCATGTGGAACTCTGAATCTGCGTCTCATTTAAGAGTCTGCTACTGTCCACCACAGGTCGCATTTCGGTCGCGAGCGCATGCTTTGAGAGCCTTCCTGACTGAATGAATGAATGAAATACACGGTTTTCCACCAAGGCAACCCAGAGTGCTGAAATATAATTGGCTAAACTGGCAGTGGGCGGGTTAAAAGAACCAAAACAAAGACAGCGTTCCGGCACAAAAAAAACACATTTTCAAAGCAGAATATCTGATTCAGCATTGTTTTTCACTCGCATGTTTCTTAAATGTCTCCAATATATAATGATATTTTATTGCTTTAGAAGAGTCAAAAACTTACATACAGCACCTTTAAAATTAAAATGAACTGAAAAAGATTTAATCTTTTTTGGGACAACTTAATTGTTTCATGCTCAATCCACTTAATTTTGTTAATTTATTTCATTTGTGTTCGGACAACATGAATGAATTGTATGAATGCCTACATTTCATTTACAGAGTAATCTGCTATTAAAGTCTGTGACATCCAAACTGTTTGAAATATATCTTCTGTATGTTCATAAGAAGAAAGGCAAGGTATTAAACAACATGAAGATGCGTAGATGAACACTGTTTTCCAAACATTACCATTGGAAAAACTGACGACATTTCTGCAAATTGATAATATCCAATATAACAACACCTACAAAGTGAAATGCAGAGTTAAATCTACACTAAACCCTATCCCCAACCTAAAAAGTGATATAAACAAGCGTTTTCTGAAGCAGCCGTGATTTTAAAGTTTGCCTCTAAAAGCATTTGATCTCTATTTCAAGTTTATTGTCAAAAAAAAAAGGATGATTATGTGACGTAAATATCAATGTACTGGTTTAGAAATACACCGTGGTATGTTTCAAAGACATAACATCACATTAAACACACACACACAAATAAATTAATAAATAAAACTAGTAATCAATAATTGGTGATGTGATCAAACTTACAGTGATGTTTATTGATAGTAGTGTTCATTTCAGCAACAGACTGCAGTGAGTTGTTCATATAAACGCATCTTTGGAGTTTTGCAAAAATGCAGGCATGTTTTTCCAATTAGCATACTGTATATTGAAATTGTGATTATTTTGGGGGTAAACTGACCATTTAAGCCAGATGTTATACACTGTTCGTCTCATAGTGTCATTTATAAAATAAATGGTTTGTAAATGTATGAGGGACACCCAGAACTATGGCTCTATATCTAAAATAAACATTATTTATAGCCCCTAAGGCACTCTCAAATGAGGGAAAAAGGCAAAGGTTTGACGCAGAAGAAAACGTTTAAGTGAGCAGACATCGGGAAAAAAAGAAAGAGAAATTTGACCGGAAGATTCGATCTGGGCTTTGTGTTCACATCAATTTGACAGTCACTGAGTCTTCAAATATCTTCATCCAGATGTGCTCACCTCAACTGTAAAAAAACAAAAATACAGAAAGGATTAGATGTTAATGCATTATAAAACAGTTTCGCTTGATTTAGTCATGGCACAAGCAAAGATCTTCTTCTTGCTATTTTACTGTAATCCTCTAACTGGAAACTCCAGAGTCAAACTTGGGCTGTTTCTAATTCAATTGTAAGTTTTTGTGAGCTTGTTGTGTGTGTGTCTGTTCTGGATTTCAGTATTGTTGATCAGTCTCCACAAGTAGTGGTGTAATTAGTTAAAACTAAATATGGACAATATTTTTGAAGCAATAAAGGTTTAAAGTTGAAAAACCATGTACTGGTATCAAATCAATCTTCAGAATGTAAAAACTAACATACGAATGACCCGACTGATCGACGCATTAACTAACTAACTAACTAACTAACTAACTAACTAACTACCTAACATATTAAGGAATGAACTAACTAACGTACAAGCAAATATACTAACTTACAAACTAACTAACTTAACAAGGAAATAATTAACGTACGAACTAATGAACTAACCAACATACAAATAAATAAATTAACTAACATACGAACGAATGAACTATGTAAAAAACTAACTAAAGCGTGAACTAATGAGCTTACTAACGTATGATCGAATGAACTAACTAATGTATGAGCAAATGAGCTAACTAACTTACAGACTAACAAACTTACAAACTAACTGCCTAACTAACGAACTTAATAACAAACTACTAACGAACAAATTAGCTAACATACAAATGAACAACTGAACTAACTTAACTGACTAATTAACAAACTCACTAATGAACAAACAAACTTACAAATGTATAAATGAATGACCTAACTAACAATCTAACTAATTGACTTACAAATGATCAAACTAACTAATGAACTAACTTACTAACTTACGAACGTAAAAACGAATGATCAAGCTAACTAAATAACTTATGAACTAACGAACAAACTTACTAAACAACTAACTAACTAAATTCTGAACAAATTAACTTATGAAATAACTAAATAAATAACAGATGAGGTTTAAAGTTGAAAAATCAACAAACAAAATTACAAACTTACAAACTTACTAACTTACGAATGAACGACCAAACTAACTAACTTATGAACTACTGAACAAACTAACTTACGAACATATGAACAAACAACCTAACTAACGAACTAACTGACTTACGAATGACAAAATGAACTAACTTACAAATGATTAAACAAACTAACTAATGAACTAACTTACGAACGTACAAAAGAAATGACCAAACTAACTAACTTACAAACTAAGGAACTTACTAACTGACTAACTAACTAAATTACAAACAAACAAAACAAATCATGTAGTGATATCAAATCAATCTTCAGAATGTAAGAACTAATGTACGAATAACTGAACTAACTAACGTACTAATGAAAGACTGAACTAACTTATGAACTAATTAACTGACTGACTTACGAATGACCTAACTAATGAATTAATTTACAAACTAACTAACCGACTAGCTAACTTACGAACAAATTAATTAACAAATAACTAAATAACTACCAAACTTACTTACAAACTTACTAACAAACTAACAAACTTATGTATGACCGAACTAAGTAAATAACTAACTAACTAACTTAGTAATGAACAAATTAAAGAACTAATGAACTAACAAAGCAAGTAACCTAATAACGAACAAACTAAATAACTAACAACCTAAAGAAACAAACAAATAAACAAACTATCTAACTAACCTTCTAACTAACTAACCATGTTAGTCTTTCAACAAGGACGTCTCTGTGTAGTATTTGACAAAATACTGTGAAATTGTGTGTTGTTTATTAACAGTGTTACCGTGGTTTTAGGTGGGATGTTGGGTTTTTGTGCGAGAACTGGTTTCTTCATTAGGCCGGGTTTGGAGCCGGGTTTTGGGGAGGCTGGAGACGCTTTCAGGCCGTTGTCTTCAGAGAGCTGTTCTAGAGGAACTCCTGCTATCTCGTAGTGTTTCTTCCTGAGTTCACCCAAACGCAGACGCTCATTCTCCAACATCGTCTCAAGCTCCAGAACCTTCACCTGTGAAAGGACAGCAAAAGGAGGATCAATTATATGCATCATCCCATGATTCCACACTCAGGCATCATCAAAATACACCTTTGCTTGTGGTAAACATGCGCCCTCTAGTGGAAACAATGACATACTGTGCCTTTAAATTATAATAATCCTTCATTATGTTGTCAAAACACACCTGTGATTCCATTTCTTCTTTTTTGAGCTTAATCAGAGACAGTCCGGAGAAGTCCATGGTGTCTAAACACAGACATGAGAGGAAAACAACCTGTTAAAAATACTCATGGCATCACCTTTTATTTCTTATTGAAGTGAAACGATGAAACAAAAGCCCTCTGTAGCATCACACTGACCCTTATCCTCGACCTGGTCCTGCCCTGTCTTGGTGGACGCCACCACTTTAGCAGCCATCTCATTGACATGACGAGAGGCCTGCTGGAGAGTGCCAAGCCTTTTACTGCCGCGGTCGGCTTTCACCTACAGAGGGAAAACAAAAGACCTTCATTCAGATACTCAGTACATTATTAAGATAATGATAAAATTATAGAAAAAATAAACAACTTAGTAGTACAGCAATAAACAAACATTTTATATACATTTTGTCAAGTGTTTATTCACAAACTGATCAAGAAAAAAAATCTGTATCTATTAATATATCTAAACTGTGCATTCAGTAGTTATAAAACCTTTCATCAAAGTTGTCCTAAAACTATTCATCAATACCCATTCTCACCTTACGACAGATACTTTTTTGATCCACTTCAAATGTTTTTATATATTATATGATAAAGTGAATTATAATGAGCGTCACGGTGGCGCAGTGGGAATTGGAAATGTTCAGTTTTGGGTGAACTATCCCTGATTCACTGTTTTAAATGATAATAAGATATAAAAGTGATACCTTGGAGGCTGCAACAAGCTGTGCAGTACTAGCAGCGATCTCGTGAGAGCAGACAATCAACTCCTCATATTTCCCAGTGTGCAACACCACTTTATCAGCAGAATCACTGTTGGAAAGTGAAAGCAAAGTTGCGTTAGCAAAACAAAGAACTAACAGTAAAATTATATGGTCAAACTTTTATGATAAAAGAATTTGAACGTGAACTCTTAAATCAAGATTTTCGAGACAAGTTGAAAATATCTAATGTTTTCAGAAATAATGAGTCAAAGATTAAGAGTGTTTTTCATTAAAACAAGCAAAAAAAGTTTGCTAGTTTGAGCCCAGCTGGGTCCGTCGGCATTTCTAAGTGGAGTTTGCATAGTCTCTCCATGTTCGCGTGGGTTTCCTTCGGGTGCTCTGGTTCTCCCAAAGTTCAAAGACATGCAATATAGGTAAACTGAAAAAGCTAAATAGGCCGTAGCGTATGTGTGGGAATGCAAGAGTGGATGGGTGTTTTTCAGTGTTGGGTTGCGGCTGGAAGGGCATCCGCTGCGTAAAACATTTGCTGGATAAGTTGGCGGTTCATTCCGCTGTGGCGACCCCAGAATAATAAAGGGACTAAGCCGAAAAGAAAATGAATGAATAATTATTAATATTAAAATTTGTAAACTGTTAATTAACAGATATCTGTTACAGTGTAAACTCTGGACCAGTTGAGTCTATATTGTTTGATCCTATAATAATGAGCTGTTTGATTTGAGTTTATTGCTAAAATCATCTCACCTTTTTATATAAAACATATAAAAAACAAACAAACATGTTATAAATAACATTTAACCATAATAAAAAGGTTTACGAAAAAAAAAAGAACACAACAACTATGAACAACAAAAATCAAAAACCAGTATTGAAGGACTCACACCTCTCTTCAGATAAAAACCATTGTCTGATAACATTACAAATAATGCATTGCAAAAGTACAGTTTTTAATGAGCTCTTGAACAAGCATTAATACATACACCATCTGTGTCGCGCCCCATCCCACAGCTTTAGAGGCAGAAATAAGACCCTCCGTCCAGCGAGAGTTGCGTGCATAAAACTCTCTCACTGAAGCTGCGCCCTACAAACAAAAAACCAACAGTGCATGTTGCAATATCACACAGGTAACACACAATCACATCTAGTATATGGCAATAGTTTTCTATAGAATTTACGGTACTACTTTAAAATAATGGTCCATTAGTTAATGCTAGTTAATGTATTTACTAACATAAACAAACTATTAGTAATACATTTATTACAGTATTTGTTCATGTTTGTTAACACCAGTTAATGTTATTTAAGTTAAATATTCTTCGTTCATGTTAACTCACAGTACATTTACTAATGCTAACAAGCACAACTTTGTATTTTAATAATGCATTGGTTATTGTTGAACTATGATTAATGAATTGTTTACAAGAGTTTATTCAAACTTAAATACATCAACTACTGGACCATTATTTTAACCCTCCTATTATCCTTGGGGTCAATTTGACCCCATTCAATGTTAAACGTATGTACATATATAATTTACATTGTTTTTTTGCTTCAGATTGAACGACGTTTCCTAATTTAATAGGAAAAACATAGTAAACATGGTTTTTTAACGCCCTGTACACATTTTAGTTTGTTTGTTAGTACGTTTGTTTTTCTTGGTGTCAAATTGACCCCATACATAATTGTGTTCCAGTCCTTGCTAAAAGAAAATGTTATTCTTTTCATATGTTACATATAACAAAAATATACCAATAAAGAGTACAAAACCAATAAAACAACAACAAAAAAAATACTTTTCCAATTTTAGGTGAAACAGTGAGTTTTCATGCTGGTTTGTAAATTTGTCTATTGTAATGCAATAGGTCAGTGGTTCTCAAACTGTGGTACATGCACCACTAGTGGTACACAAGCTTCTTTCTAGTGGTACGCGGAGGAATCTCTAAATAATTAAAGTAAGAAAATGAACACACTTTTATCCATTTGACGTGTACGATAACACCGATGTGATCAGTAAAGGGATTTTAATAGGCTAAACCTTGTATTTAAGTGGCTGACAATAATAATTATTCTCAATTAGAAGGATTAATCGGCCTTGTTTTTGAACTGTGCAGTGCTGTAGCTGATTAAATGGCCTACTATGCTGCTGTACTTCAATACCATGGTTATTATGGGGGAACTTGGAGAGACCATTTTTTTTCTGAATTGGTACTTGGTAAAAAAAAGCTTAAGAACCACTGCAATAGGTAATCTGTATGTATATGGGGCATAAAGTAGGGTGGTTGGGAGTAGGCATGGGACGATAAACGTTTTCAAGGTATATACCGCGGTATGAAAAGTCAAGGTTTTCATACTGCCAAAGTTTTATGCTACACCGTTCCTAAGGTATGTTTAAGATTTTTTATTTACTTTTTTTTTTTTTTTTTGGTGTAAATCGTAAAGAAATCTGTGTTTTTTTAAACAAATGAAGACCGAAATGTTTACTGCCCCAAAATATTTTATATGTTTCTCAAAATAAAATATATTGTGTTCAAAGGGGAAAAAGGTTTTGTTTTTAAGCCAGATATTTTAAAATAATACATTTTAGAGCAGTAAACACAATAGTGTCATACCGTGAAACCGTAATATTTTTATCCAAGGTTATCATACCGTCAGAATCTTATACCGGCCCATGCCTAGTTGGGAGTGGGGGGGGGGGGTGTATTTTAGAGTGTTGTTAAGAAGTCAACAAAGACATCAATTACCTAACACTTTACACATTACCTGACTTTTTGGCAAAAAAAATTAAAATAAATCATATTCTGGAGGTTTTAAATTGCCAGGGTCAAATTGGACCCCAGTGGAAAAAAGGTGTTAGTAGATTTAAGGATAACTGGTAAAGGTTAAAGTGTTATCAAATTTACACATGCACAAGATGTTCCTTTATGCTGGGTATACTAGCAATATTTAATATATACAACAGCATATTAAAATATTTTTAACATAATTTACATGAAGACAAATAATCATAATTTCCCCGTTCTGCTTGTATAGAGTGTGCCGCAACATGACAAAAACAGCAGACCACACAGCAAGATTTTCAACCAGAATACCACTGAAAATCTCACAAATCTCTTAAGACTTGAGAATAAATATGACGAACAATAAGCTGGAAGAACTTATGATAGTCTTTGGAATTATTTCATCAGCTCAAAGATTGATCCTCTTGTGGGGAGTAACCAGCACTATATAGCACCAAATGAAACTTAAACTTAAAAGAGTGTAAAAATTTTAAGAAAAATTCTAACAATACTTTACCCTTCCACTTTCCACAATCTCCTTCTGCAGGTCTGTGGATGCCAACACCAGAAGACGAATGGCCTGCAGGACATTAACATTCGCACAATTACATCATTAACAAACAGTGATGCCTGATTTTGCAGTGCATATGTAATTATTATAAAAGTAAATTATGCATGTTTACAAGAAAGCAACTAACCCAAAAGCCAGCACGAATTCTAATCCCATAGTAAGTGCATGTTTTAAGTACATACTTTAGAAACTCAGATGTTGAATTTTAGCATGAATAACTCAGTATGTGCAGATCTTACCTTCATGAGGTCAGTGCAGCTGTTCAGGATTCTTCAAGACAAATATTAAAAGACAAAATGCATTTAAATGGACACACGCAAAATCTCTGCATATTAAAAGAGTGACACCTGCTTTTAACAATTAAAACATTAATAATAATAAAACAACAACACTGACCTTTCATTGACCTCCAGTTGGACTCCTGTTGCGTCTTTTCTGGTCTGACTCATCATTTCCTATATAGCCAAACAATTAAAATCAAGATCAAAACAATAAAAGATATCTTTAATAAACAGTTTCCAACCTTCTTTAAAACATCTTATTTTAGAAGAAACTCTGGTTTAATCAAGTGGAACATTAGATGGCACAGATTTTCTGTGACAAATACTTTTCTACTCACATCTATTCTCCTAACAGCCTCCTCAATAGCAGCAGAGGTAGCAGCCATTTCTTTATCCACCATATCTCCCAGCTCATCCTTCCCAACATCTATACCTTTTGGCCTTAGATCCTGGAAGCAAAACACAAGTAGCGATAGCCTCAAGTAAACGAATGATTGCAATACTAGTATTTAAATAACTCTATGTATTTGAATTACAAAAACTGTGTCTTACCTTTCCTATTCTAAGAATCTTCTGCACCGCTGCTTGGATGGCGGTGGGATCAGCTCCTCTTAGAGATGCTTTGGATTTAAGATTCTTAAGATACTGCAGACTCTGAGTGGCGCAACTCTTACACTGCTCAGTCAAACCTGTAGACAGACAAATGTTATTAGTTCCACATGGATCAACTGTGATCCACTGCAATAAAATATAATATAATATAATATAATATAATATAATATAATATAATATAATATAATATAATATAATTAATATAATATAGTATAATATAGTATAATATAATATAATTAATATAATATAATATAATATAATATAATATAATATAATATAATATAATATAATATAATATAATGTGTGCTCTTACGATCAGCATGGTCGGTAGGGGCCATGTGTGCCGTCGCACTTCCGTTGATTATTGTGTCGGCGGCAAGATGAGAAAACATAGTGAGAGCCCTAACCAGACCCCCAGCATCTGAATAAAAAACAAAATAGACATTAAATGACATACAAGAATTAAAAATGAGATGTAAACATCATGAAAGATAAAGGAGACAGAACTTACCCTTCATACTCTTCACATACTCAGAGTGGCCCGCCTGCACCTTCTCTACAGAGCCGAGCGTGGCCTCAGCCCGGCTGATGAGGTAATCTAACAACAGACAAGATGTTTTACTACAATCAGACAGAGGTAAACTGTTTAAATGTTTTCATGAGGGGACTTTTCATTTTAAGTGGGGTTTATTTATAAACTAATTTCGAGAGGATCACGAAATCACACCGAAAAACACACCGAACGAACTAGCTAGACTGACGCTAAACAATGAAGCCTAATGGCAGACCGTCTGCTGTGTGTGTCCCAACCTTTTAAATGCGTAATAACCGTCTTGTGAAATCTGCTGCTCCTCACAGCGCTTGCATTTAAATAGGTTTGGCAGGGTTCCGCCACTCCAGTCTAGTAAACTTGTTTTGGTGGCAGAGTTCAGAAACTAGTACTGTCTTGTCCTGTATGCTGTGCTCGGCTCAATTTTTCTCAGGTCGAACACTCATTTTGTCATTGTGTCTCTGTATGGGTGTCTTCATGGGCGAGCTCAGCTCATGCGTGCTCCCACTTGATGCAGGCTCGCGGGGTCTGGGCGTGCGCCCTTGTAGTCGCGTTTGTGTTTGTTTTGTCAGCATGGCGCTGTTTCATTCTCAGCGTCTAAGTATAGTTGGTTTCGGATGTGGATGGTGCTGAGATGAAACATGCGCGTTGCACATGTGTGAGCAAACGGTGAGGTGTTCATTTATCGCGTGCTCGTGTCTTGTGTCTGTTTATGTTTGTGTTGTCTAAGCACGTAGCTCTGTGTTTACATTGTGGCCACGTGCTTCATATTGTGCTTTAGTTGTGTTCTTTGTGAACACGTGGTTAATGAGTTCTCTCATTGGCTGCGTGTTTTTATCCCATATTACGAGAGCACATGGCTTGTGGTGTTTTCTTGTGTCATGTGCTCTCC
The DNA here is from genome assembly GCA_903798035.1 of Danio albolineatus. Taxonomy (NCBI): domain Eukaryota; kingdom Metazoa; phylum Chordata; class Actinopteri; order Cypriniformes; family Danionidae; genus Danio; species Danio albolineatus. The sequence goes on from CAIGQQ010033701.1 coordinate 2,051,144, forward strand.
CGTCTATTGTCTAGTCCCACCCTCCTTGTTAACCCATTATTAGTTTATTCTGTTCACCTGTCTGTTAATTATTTCTGCTTATATTCGCCTGTGCCAGTTCGCCGTCATATCCTGCCTTGTCCTGTCTGTACAGCCCTGATCCCTGTCAGCCTGCCCAGTCTAGTTTGTTTTGGTTGTTTATTTGTTTTATTAATGTTTTCCCCTTCAGGGTAGTTTATTTTGCTTTTTATTTTATTTTATTATGAATAAATTCCCATTTTCCCTGCATTGTAAGTCACAACTGTGAAAAGGCTTTTATCTTGTTTTACGATTGAACAACTAAATGAACGCTTAGATTAATTTAAAAGGACTATATTTGATTAAATTACATTATTAATGCTCTAAAAGTGTAAAATAATGTAAAATAAATTACATTATTGATGCTCTATAAATTGAAAACAGTAAATTTAACCTTTCACTGGCAGTTTACTGGTAGCTGAAAAACACTTGCCGTGCATATAGCCCATTGCAACCCAATAAAATTACCTGGGGAGCTGGAACAGCTGATGTGTATGGGGTCATCTAGTTTAGCCACAGCGTCCTGAATAATGTTCTCGGCCTCAGTGACTGTGGCCTGCAGCAGCGTGAACTGCTCATCTAATAACTTCTGCTGCAGCTGCTCTTCACGACTCAACTACAAACGCAGAGAACACAAGCTTATTACAGTCATTACAATGGGTATAAAGCTACAATGGGCAAAATCTAATTATAGGTTTTCATTTAGTTAAAGTCAAAATGATTCGCCCTCCTGTGAAGTTTCTTTTCTTTTTCAAATATTTCCCAAATGATGTTTAACAGAGGGCGCCACGGTGGCGTAGTGAGTAGCACGTTCGCCTCACAGCAAGAAGGTCGCTGGTTCGATCCCCGGCTGGGTCAGTTGGCATTTCTGTGTGGAGTTTGCATGTTCTCCCCGTGGTTGCGTGGGTTTCCTCCGGGTGCTCCGGGTTCCCCCACAGTCCAAAGATATGCGGTACAGGTTAATTGGGTAAGCTAAATTGTCCATAGTGTATGTGTGTGAATGAGAATGTATGAATGTGTTTCCCAGAGATGGGTTGTGGCTGGAAGGGCATCCGCTGCGTAAAACAAATGCCGGATAAGTTGGCGGTTCATTCCGCTGTGGCGACCCCGGATTAATAAAGGGACTAAGCCGAAAAGAAAATGAATGAATGAATGAAATTGTCCATAGTGTATGTGTGTGAATGAGTGTGTATGGATGTTTCCCAGAGATGGGTTGTGGCTGGAAGGGCATCCGCTGCGTAAAACAAATGCTGGATAAGTTGGCGGTTCATTCCGCTGTGGTGACCCCGGATTAATAAAGGGACTAAGCCGAAAAGAAAATGAATGAATGAATGTTTAACAGAGCAAGGAATTTTTCACAGTATGTCTGATAATATTTTTTCTTCTGGAGAAAGTCTTATTTGTTTTATTTCGGCAAGAATAAAAGCAGCTTTTAATTTTTAAAAAACATTTTAAAGATCAATATTATTAGCCCCTTAGGCAATAATGTTTTCAATTGTCTATAGAACAAACCATCAGCCCCCAGGAACAGGGTTGGGAAACACTGAATTAGGTTAACTAGACAAGTTAAGTTAATTAGGCAAGTTACTGGACAGTAGTCGTTTGTTCTGTAGCCAATCAAAAACATTATAATTTCTTAAGGGAGTTAATAATATTGACTAGCATTTTTTATTCCACTTAAACTAAGACATATGAGACCTTCTCAAGACAAAAATATAATTAGGAAAAGTTCCTTGCTCTGTTGAACATCACTTGGTAAGTATCAGAATGAATAAAGAATGACATTTCACAGAAGGGCTACTAATTAACTCTTCAGCTGTAGATCTGTCTGTACCTTTTCTTTGAGTTTGCCTTGTAGTTCCTCCAGCTCTCTGATGGTCCTGTCTCGCTCCTGCTGTAGAGAAGACTCTTTCAGCTGAGACTCCTTTCTCAGTGAAGACAGTTCAGCATCTTTCTTACTCATAGACTGCGTTAGCCTGTCCTTCTCAGCCTGAAGTGCAGCCATAGAGCTGTTCATCTGCACTCCTGTCTGAAGGAAACACAGCAAGAAAAAACATTTCAGAAAGAATTGACAGCATCTTCACAACACAAATACATTTAAAAGATGCACTCCATTTTCTCACAACGCAAACAGATTAAGGAAATGCCTGCATTTTCTCACAAAGCAAAGAAATGGAACGAAACACAACAGAAAGGGGACCCTAAAACTTGAACCCAGCTATTTAGGTTATGGTAATTTAGGCTACTAATACAGAAAAGACAGGACAATCGTGTAATCAGGATGTTAAAAATGAACAAAAAAAACTTTCAAAGATCACCTACAACTTCACTGAGTAATTGTCACGCCACAATAAGCAAATCCCAGCCTTGTCTGTCACAGTTTTGGGATCCCTATGAAACATTTTCGTTTTGCTATTTGCATGTGTTGTGAGAAAATGCAGGCATTTCCTTAAAAGGCCACGAAACCCCCGTCTCAGCAGGGTGTTTTCCCACCTACAGTCTGGAAAAGCTCAGAAAAGAGGGTGTGTCCAGCTCTGTTTAGGTGGGAGTGTCAGGGGAGGGAAAGTTTTGCATAAAAATGGGAGTTTTCATTTGGGCACGCGCTGATTTTCAAACAGGCAACACACAAACACGGATGCAGGGGAGAAAGACAGTGACTGTTTACATTGACATCAGTCATCAAATTATTTACCAAATTATTAATTTGTCGACTTTCACTGCAATTTGGCACTTTCACTTTTACTCAGGAAGATTTCCTGCGTGTCCCTCGTGACAAACAAGATATTAAATGTGAGTAACTACTGGAGTAACTTACACGCCCTCGCTAAGCAGCGTCAGAAAGCCGTGTGTGTTTAGACTATCCTGTCACAAAACGCTGCGAAAATTCATAAAATTCATAATCAACACCAACTGGACCGCAACTGTTTTTTGAAAAGGAGACGAGCGGCAAATCAGGATTTCACCATTTCTAGATGCGGAAAGCTCTCGGGTAAAAATGTTCCTTACAAACGCATTTCTGTCGCATGCGCTGTTATCCACCATGAGTCCAGCTGCGCTCTCATAGCGGGGAAATGAAAGCAAAACTTTCGTTGGAGCACTTTTATAAACACAACACTGGTGACCTGTGTCTGCAAACAATTCTTCTTCTTCCACTTGTTTTGGCAACACGACGTGGCGTCTCTCTGCCGTCTGAACACTGTAGCAGGTAAACAATCTTCGAAGCTGTCATGCATATTAATGAAGTTGCACCGCATTCAAAATAGAGCTCGCTGATTGGTTTGAACCAAGTCTATCACATGAATCAATGCCGCACGCTCAGAGACGTCACGATGCACTCGCAGGTACAGACATCCACTCTCCACGCTGGAATACACGCATGGATCTCATCGGCGTGACGCAGCTGCAAAAATTCGTTTCAAACCGGAAGAATGAATTTGCTCGGAATAACGCAAAAACAACCAATTTTCACTTTTTAGTAAAATATACGTGTCCTAATAGTGTTTATAGCAGCGTGGGACACATATATGACTGTCAACAGCTCAACAAATGTGTTTTGTTGTTTCATGACCCTTTAATTTGTTAAAATTGTGAGAAAACCCAGCACGTTTTTCTAAATGTGTTTGTGTTGTGAAGATTTGCAACACGTACGGCATCAAACCGATGAGGATCTTTTCTTAATTTTCTGACGTTTTTTATAATTGCGTTTGTTTTCTTTAATTGCAGCATGTGAAGCTCCCTCGGCCAATGTACATTCTCCAGCAACTGCACCTGTCTATGTAGTCTATGTAGACAGTTTACGATAGGTTTCAGAATAACGTTAAACAATCCAGCTAAGTTTGTTAACAAGGAAGAAATACTATACCATCTCAGAGGTCTGCAATGAACTCCTGACTTTTTGGATCTCTGCGGCCTTGGCTTCAAGCTCCCTTCTCAGCTTATCCATTTCAAACTTCTGTTCGTCATACTAAAGCAACAACAACAAGCGTTCGTGAACAAGTGAAATCAGCCTTTGAGGGCTGGTTTCAGATCAGATGAATGAAGACACACTTTACCTTCATGTCTGATTCTTGTTTGACTCGGTCTACCTCAAAGGCTAACTGTTGCTTAGTTCGTTCGATTTCCTCTTGAGTCTGCTGCGTGGCCGACAGCATCTTTACTGTGTCTGCACTCTACAAAAGATAAACATTCACATATACCATTGTGCATAAAACAATTTTAGGTGCCATAGAGTACACTGATCGCCAACCTGATTTCACTAAGCAGGACATGTTTCTGGATTAACATCTATGTTGATCCTGGAACAACATTCCAATCAGCCAATCAGAATTAGTTGTTTAGGCTTACGGTTAGGTAAGTTCTACATCAGGGGTGCTCAACCCTGCTCCTGGAGATCAACCTTCCTGCTGAGTTCAGCTCCTACCCTGATCAAACACACCTGAACCAATTAATTAGGACCTGAACAGCACTTGATAATTACAGGCAGGTGTGTTTGATATGGGTTACAACTGAAATCTGCAGGACGGTCGATCTCCAGGAGCAGGGTTGGTCACCCCTGATCTACATGATTGTTATCCAACTAGTGTTCAACTCTAATTTTGGCAATAGTTAACAGTTATGGTTGGGTTTAGGGGTAGCGAATAGGTATGGATTATATTTTCCAACAAAAATGATGCCCCAGGATCAACATAGATGGTAATCCAGGATCACATCGTACCTGGCAATATTATGACGTGCGTACATTGATACAGTATGTTAAATTGTTCTGTATAGATGTATGTGGCTTGGGTAAACTCAACAATTCCTCAGAAATGGGTTTATACACTTATTTATAACCAAAAGAATTAGCTCTTGAATGAAAAGGTTGATTTTGACCATATTTGGACTGGTTGTGAATATTAATGAGCTCGCCTAAGCCCGATTCAGAGCACTCACACTTCTCAAATGAAAGAGGAAACGGGCCTGGGTACGGTTCGGATAGCATAGTGTGAGTGTGCCCTAAGGCTCACAATATGTCATTTCAATCTACTAAACTCTTATTATTTAGCTATGCCAAGGTGTTTATGCCAAAATGTTTCCCTTTTTCCTCTTTTTTTTCATTACCTCCATCTATCTATTTATTTTCTGCTTACTTACTTACTTACTTACATATTTATTTATTTTTGTTTGTTTGTTTGTTTGTTTATTTATTTATTTATTTATTTATTATAAGGATTTCTTTAATATAAGGATCATAATAATTTCTTTATTATTATTTTGCTCTTCAAAATGTTGTATTTATTTGGTAAATGATTAGTTAACCTGTTTGCTATTACTGTTTATGATTTGCTTTTGTAGTATTAGGAGTATAACCAATCTGTAAAGACCCATTGTATATCCAGATTTTAAGTCTATGGCACCTTTAACACACCCATATACCAGCTGATTTATTCATAAGTCTACAAAAAAAGAAAAGACATTTTATTAATTCTCTGTCATACCTTTCGTAGAAGTTCAGCGTGGTTGGCAACCAGTTCGGCGTGTTTTTCTTTCAGCTTGTTATAACGCAATTCTGTTGCTTGGGCTCTTTCTAAAAGAGAAAGTGATTAGTATCACACAGCACATTTTTGATTAATGATCTACGTGCACACGTATGCACAAACTCACTTTCTGTCTCCACAAAGTTGGTCTGCATGCTCTCGTGTTCGGTGTTACGGCGATGGGTGGCCTCCAGCTCCATGCGCAGCTGCTCATTCTCCACCAGGGTGCGCTGTTTCTGCATACGCTGTTCCTCCAGTTCCGCCTCAAGACTATTGATCTGTGCCTTCAGCTGCGTGATATAGCGCTGAGCCTGAAAATACACCACAGGTTAATCAGTAAAACAAGGGTGAGCCTTTACAGGAAAACTGTAATGTTAATCACAACATGTACATCTTCCACATGTCAAGGGGGCCGCATTTAAACCACATGCAATGTGAAGGGCCACAAATTACAGTTTTGCTGATTTAGAAACGCAGTTATTATTTTACTTATTATTTTACTATTTATTATTTACTTATTATACTTTATATTACTTTATATTATACATTATATTACTATTACTTTTATTACAATGCATTATAACAAAATTAGGTTGCTCTTTAATGCAGCATATGAGTCATGTTGGGTTTATTTCCAACTTAAAACTTGTTCTCTTTAAAATGGTCCTGTTCTGTGACGCCATCATTAGTTATTGTACTGTACAGTAAGCAGTAGTCTACGACAGATCTGAAATATTGATGACATCAACATTTTTTTAACTTTATATTTATATAATATTTAACAATTGGACATATTACAGAAATCGATATGTTTCCTTTACTGTATGTGGCACATTATTAGCAATGCAAAGCTGCTATACTTATTATTATCATTATTGATATTATCAGTGCTTTTATATCAGTACTATTAACTTTACTCCCCTAGCTATAAACCAATTAATAACATTAATCTCTAATTACAAGAAAAGTCAATTCTGTTCTCTCTCAGTCATGAGAGAACTGTCAAACAAATCAAAAATGAAAACACAGCTCACTATCTATTCCAAAGTATAAAAGATGATTCAAAGTGAATTAATTGTTCAGAACAAGAATGGATGCTGTGTGAACTACAGCAGTTTAGTATCATTCATTCATTTTCTTTTCGGCTTAGTCCCTTTATTAATCCGGGGTCGCCACAGCGGAATCAACCGCCAACTTATCCAGCATATCATTACGCAGCGGATGCCCTTCCAGCCGCAACCCATCTCTGGGAAACATCCACACACACTCACTCACACTCATACACTACGGACAATTTAGCCTACCCAATTCACCTGTACCGCATGTCTTTGGACTGTGGGGGAAACCGGAGCACCCGGAGGAAACCCACGCAACCACGGGGAGAACATGCAAACTCCACACAGAAATGCCAACTGACCCAGCCGAGGCTCGAACCAGCAACCTTCTTGCTGTGAGGCGAACGTGCTACCCACTAGGCCACCGTGGCGCCGCAGTTCAGTATGTCACACTAAATAAAACAGCATCAGACACACTTCATTGCTTGTATTTTGCATTAAAGCTAACAGGATTTGAAAGCTGGGTTACTTACTTTCAATCAATCAATAAAAAAGTTTACATATAAACTACTATTTTGTTTTGTTTTGTTTTGTTTTGTTTTGTTTTGTTTTGTTTTGTTTTGTTTTGTTTTGTTTTGTTTTGTTTTGTTTTGTTTTGTTTTGTTTTATTTGCTGTGGTCTGGAAAATATATATTATTTTGTTTTATGTGCATTTCCAGAGGCTTTATGACTATTTGGTCACTAATATTAGTACTTTTTAAGAGATAAAATGTTTCCTTTTTTATTACCTCCATCTATCTACTGATTTTTTACTTACTTCTTTGTTTGTTTGTTTGCTTATTTATTTATTTATTTATTTATTTATTTATTTATTTATTTATTTATTTATTTATCTATTTATTTAATATAAGGATCATTATAATTCCTTTATTACTATTTTGCTCTTTAAAATGTTGTATTTATTTGGTAAATGATTATTTTACCTGTTTGCTATTACTGTTTATGATTTGCATTTTTTTTTGTAGTATTAGGAGTATAACCCATGGCACATTCTTTGTAAAATTTGCCTCTGGTCATATCTCTGAAGACACATTGTACATTCATCCTGATAACTTTAAATAAACATAAAAAAAGAGAGAAAAGAAATAAACTGTAGCATCAAACCAGCAAACCAAAATTACTAGTATTAACACAGATATGGTTACCATATTAAAATTAAGATATCAATGCAAGTCTAGCAGCCACTGCACACAGATGTTCGTCTGAAGACTGTATTCTAATATAAGACATTTAAATCCTAAAGACAGTGTCTCACCTCTCCTTTGATCTTCTCAAGCTCAGCTTGAAGCAATTCAATTTCACGTTTCAAACGTTCGATTTGGAGGTCTCTGTGTTACAGAGGAAGCACAACGTACAGTCAAAATACACAAAATCTTACTTCCATGAATCTTGTATAATGTATAAACCCCAAAATAGTTAATTAAAAGTGTCCTCATAATTCAAAATGCTTAAAAATCTGACTTAACGAGGTCTTGTTTGGCACAGGATTTCTGTGAGGGTTGGCTTTAGGGGTAGGGCTAGGCATGTGCATGTGTACAGTATGTGTGAGGGACCATATGATATGATATGATTATCAAGCATGACCTACCTATCATCAAATCCATCTTTAGGTGGTCCAAAGGCCTGATCAAATATATCACTCTTTAAAAAAAAGAAAAGAAAAACTAATCAGGACATATTTAGGAGGTGGCAAAAATAGGAGCCAAAGCATTCGAGAAAGAAAGGTCCAGGGCTTCGGGCTGCATTTGCTGTAACGCTCCAACCTGTGATGTTGCACATAAATGCTCTGTGCCAACACAATGAAGCAGCTTTAGAGCACTTACAACCATTTTATACTTGTTACAACATATACGGTGCTGAGCGTAAATGAGTACACCCCTTTTTGAAAATTAACATTTTTATCTATTTCTCAGTGAATCCTGTAAATTAAATTAAATTCAATTCACCTTTATTTGTATAGCCCTTCTACAATGTAGATTGTGCCAAAGCAGCTTCACATAGAATGTTATAGTAAATTGAAACATTGTCAGTCCATTTTGTAGTGTTGGAGTTCAGTTCAGTTCAGTTCAGTGTGGTTTAATATTCACTACTGAGAGTCCAAACACTGAAGAGTAATCCATCGGTGCGCAGCTCTACAAGTCCCGAACCATGCAAGCCAGTGGCGACATCAGCGAGGAAAAAAACTTGAACAGTTATATCCATTCGTTCGGTCATCTAACATCTTTAGGATCAAAAATACATTTAAATTCAAACGAGTTTTTGCAAAAAACGAATTACAAACTATATTAAAGTAAAATATTTAAACTAAATGTTATATATATTTTTGTTTCTCTTGATTTTCCTTGTTTTATTAAAATTAATATTTACTATTTTTCTCCAACGTACTAAATTTGGGTTAGATTAGTTCCAGTTTTGGCTTTGGCATCGACTAATCTAATGTACAGTATATGGACAAATATATTATTGTAAAGCATCCTATAGTATATATGAATTTAACAGAGAGATCTGTGAGAGGTGTACTCATTTATGCTGAACACTGTACATCATCATGCTAATTGTTTTCTGGTTCGGGTACCTGCGGCGGCTGAGAGGCTGCGATTGGCAGTGCTTCGCTAACGTCTATCAGAGGTTCGGGTTCATCCTCCTCCTGCTCCTCAAGCTCCTCTTCATCTGGGATGACCACCATGGGTTTTACATGCTCGGCCAGTGCAGAGGCCCGAAGGAAGTTTGGTGGAGACTTTAAAAAGGAATTTGAAAGTACAGTTCAAGTCAGAATTATTAAAACCCGTGAATTATTAGCCCCCCTGTATATTTTTCCCCAATTTCTGTTTAACAGAGAGAAGATTATTTTAACACATTTCTAGACATGATAGTTTTAATAACTCATTTCTAATCACTGACTTCTTTTATCTTTGCCATGATGACAGCACATAATATTTGACTGGATACTTTTTAAAATACTAGTATTCAGCTTAAAGTGGCATTTAAAGTCTTAACTAAGTTAATTTGGTTAACTTGGCAAGTCACTGTATTGACCTTATTCCACTCCGCCCACTTTTAATGCTTCGCTCTTCCGCGTTTTGTCATCCGACTTCCGGTACGCTGACACAGTTCATCAGATGACTATTTTGTAGTCATCACAAAGTGTATAGTTAGCTGTAATTTTAGAAAAATGGCATATAATGCTAGTTCAGTAAATGTTTCGAGCTGGGAGTACGGTGAAACCCCCCTGCAACGATCAAATGGTCTCATATAGCCCCATCCATCGTTACTGTTAATGTGGGTAGACGATATGAGCCAGAGGTAACTTACGGGGATATTTTAATTACTTTGTCCTGTCACAAGGAGTAGATGAAGCGTTTATGAAGACTTATAAAAGTACCGAGGCCTGCCAATATTTACACAGTGGGAAAGTTGGTGGTGTTCTACTACACAGTGAGGGGGATTTCCTCTTTTTAAAAGCAAATGTGCACCCCAGCCAGTCGAGCAGTCCGTGCCACTCAGCGTGGTGCTACTTAGTAAGCAGGGATCAGTGGAGACTACAGGATGTTCGTGCATCACTGGTTTAGGAAGGTCCTGTAGCCACGCAGTCTTTTTATTATGGAAGGCAGGTAAATATACATATAAAGGCCGATCTGTTCCGGGAACTCGCAATTCACAAATTAAGCACTGCCAAAATCTAACCTAATATTGACATCTTGTGTGCCTGCTGGGAAACTTCATGGGAGAATGTGCGCAGCCTTTAAGTAAACTCTTAGTAAACATATTTAACTTCAACATTAACTTAATTGAACAACTTTAAATCGATATATGAGCCGTAATCATTAATAAATGAATATAAAACTATTTTTGGTGCACTTTTAGGAAGGTTTCTTGCAAGCTAAGAAGTCTAATATCTAAACATAAACGTCTTGTGTAAAACAAGGCTCAATTTAAGCTGTGTGAACTAATAGATGTCTAATAGATGTCAAAGAATAACCCAAAACTAGTCTAGTAATCAAACGGACAGGAATAACTAACAACACGTGAAGTCCGTCTAATCTTTGTATTTGAAGATTAGTCTAGTTTTGGACTATTCTTAGACGACTTTTGGGCTATTCGTTCACAAGACATCCATGCTAGACGTCTATTCGATGTCTATTAAACACACAATTGCTTGGAGGGGAGATGCCCAGCAAGTATTTTGTGTGTGTGTGTTTAATATAAATATAAATAAAAAGTAATATCTTGTAAGGTCTGTGTTAACATAAGTAAGCCATAAATGTAAACAGTATGCTAACGTATTTGTGTTATAATCCACAGCTGCTGACTTGGTTACCATCAGCAGACAAAGTATCTGGTCAAATCTCTTCATTTGGTATTGACCGTATTCTTCAATGCTGAAGTCGCTCATTTTTGCCATTGTTTTAGAACTTCAGATTCAGTCGTCTATGGGAGAAATGACTAGGAATAATAAACGGCAGAAAACGGTCAAACTACTCGCTCTACAAACAAGTGTTTGCATGATTATACAGACAAAGTAGAATAATATAATAAGAAAACATCAGTTTACAACATTAAGCAGCATACCGAGCTGTTTTTAATGTCTAAAAATCAGTGGAAGTGAATGAGACCAGAAGTCTCGAGACAAAAAGACTCAAATGGCTGTGCCCACTCATACGCGGAGAATAAGGTCAATAATGATCGTCTGTCCTGTAGACATTAAAAAAGTTTGCTTAAAGGGGCTAATAATTTTGACCTTAAAATAATTTTTAAAAAAATTTAAAACTGCTTTTATTCTAGCTGAAATAAAACAAATCAGACTTTCTCCAGAAGAAAAAAATATTATAGGAAATACTGTGAAAATTTTCTTGCTCTGTTAAGCATCATTTTGGAAATATTGATGAAAAATCACAAGAGGGCTATTAATTTTGACTTTAACTGTACAAATTCAGAAAAATGCTGATAATGAAACGAACAAAATACAAAGATGTACTTACATCAGGCAGTCTTGGTATCTGGATGAGCCTCTTGAAGTACAGCATATCTCGTGCTTTATTCAGGAATGTTTTGAGACTACAAAAAAACAACATCAAAATGATCATTAGAAGACATGGCAGTTGGTTTATACAGTTAATACTTAAAGGTTCAGTGAAATTAAAATAATATTTTGTAGATGTTGGTATCAGTATGTTAATCTTAAGGATATCTATAAGCTAGTGTGCTCCAAAACGTCTGCCTAAATGACCTTACTTCAGTTTCTCATCAAATCTTGACCAATCAAATGCTCTCTAGTATCTGACATGCCCCGCCCCCTTCAATACACATCTCATTTGCTTTTTATTTGATGCACTTGGGCTCACCCGCTCTTCACTGGCAAAGCTGTGATAAAACGCTATTGGCTGTTTTTTTATTTAAAGGGGAGAACCTACTGCCCACCCTCTCTTTATAATTCCGTTTAGATTATGTCAAACAGCGAATACAAATGCATGTTTCAAGGCAGAATCTGCCGCTTTAACGTTTATGAACACTGTCATTACATAATATAGGCTACCCTTTATTTTAGTTAAAAAAGAGTGTCTGTTTAAACACTGATGAAATATTCCACACTGATAATGAAAAATCTAGACATTCAGAGTTTGTGATGAAGATGAGGTTGTTTTTTCATGCAAAATATCCTTAAGGATTGAAATTAAATTCTATATAAATAAACTTTATTTTAGAGGTTTAGTGAAGGAGGATCATTTCTGACCCCAAAGGGTAAACAGTATATACACAATTCTAGAACAGCAAAAGGGTTAAATCAAGCGTGAAATATAGCAATAAATTTATCCAGTGTATTCCCAATTATTTATCTTTTTATTTTACCAGCTATCACTGCTGTGCTAATATAAATATTGTATAATTAAAAGCCCAATCGTTTCTGTATGGTAAATACAGAATATCTGCACATGCACAAAAAAAAAAATAATTTTACAAAATCATTGACTGTACCTGTGGAACTGATCATGGAAGCGTTCACGGTGTCCTTGGAGTGTGTCTGCTGGTAAACCTGTGAGCAAAGAAATAAATTAATTGATTAACTAAACTAAAATAAACCCATTTTATTATTTAAGTTATAACTTAAGTCTAATTAGGGTGCAATATAAGAATTAAAGGTCCTGTGAAGTGCTTTGAAACATGCATTTATTTTATATTTGCTGTTTGATGTAACAACAGCTGAATCATGAAAATAGGGTGGGGCATAGAGTTGCTCCTCCCCTTTGAAAAAAACAGCCAATAGGGTTTCATTTTTAGTTGAGCATCAAAAAGCATAACGAGCTGTCGTTAACGTCTGAAAACGAATGGAAGCGAATGAGACCGGAAGTCTCGAGCCAAAAAGATTCAGATGGCTGCGCCCGCTGATACGCAGAGAATTGACCTTATTCTCCGCATATGAGCGGGCGCAGCCATTTGAGTCTTTTTGACTCGAGACTTCCGGTCTCATTCGCTTTCATTAATTTTCAGACGTTGAAACCAGCTCGTTATGCTGCTTGATGTTGCAAACTGATGTTTTCTTATTATATTATTCTGCTTTGTCTGTATAATCATGCAAACACTTGTTTGTAGAGCGAGTAGTTTGACCGATTTCTGCCGTTTATTATTCCTAGTCATTTCTCCCATAGACGACTGAATCAGAAGTTCTAAAATAATCGCAAAAACGAGCGACTTCAGCATTGAAGAATAAGCTCAATACCTCACAAATCAAGAGATTTGACCAGATACTCAGTCTGCTAGTGGTAACCGAGTCAGCAGCTGTGTATTATTACACAAAAACATTAGCATACTTGGTCCCACTTTATATTAAGTGTCGCTTATATCTGTGAACATACATGGTAATTAGATGTGTAAGTAGTATGTAGCTACAGTGTATGTACACACTGGTACATAGTATTTACTTGTGTAATACTGGTGTAACTACACTCATGTAACAACCCACTGAATAGTATTTGTAAGTACAAATGTGTAACAAGAATTATGGAAGTGCGTTGTGTAACAACAATCTGTACTTGCAGATGTTTTCCCACTTCCACACCTGTTTGCAGATCATGTACTTGTGAACACTGTATGGCAGAACTAATGCTGCATTAGAAGGTTTTACCTTGTGATACCAGTGTACTTACATGGTAAATCCACAGGAACTGTCCACTCAATATAAAGTGTAAAATGGTCACAAATTACTGTGTAACTTGTAGAAATATCTTCTATGCAACACTTTAATAACAGTGTAGTTACATGATAACTCCACATGAACGGTCCACAATATAAAGTTTAAAATAAAATTCATTTTCGTTTCGGCCTAGTCCCTTTATTAATCTGTGGTCGCCACAGCAGAATGAACCGCCAACTTATCCAGCATATGTTTTACACAGCGAATGCCCTTCCAGCTGCAACCCATCTAAGCCGAATAGAAAATGAATGTATGAACAGTAATTTGTGACCATTTTACACTTTATATTGAGTGGACAGTTCCTGTGGATTTACCATGTAAGTACACTGGTATCACAAGGTGAAACCTTCTAATGCAGCATTAGTTCTGCCATACAGTGTTCACAAGTACATGATCTGCAAACAGGTGTGGAAGTGGGAAAACATCTGCAAGCACATATTGTTGTTACACAATGCACTTACATAACTCTTGTAACAGATGTGTACTTTCCTAGTGTTGTTACCAATGTCCTGTTACACATTTGTACTTACACATACTATTCAGAGGGTTATTACATGAGTGTAGTTACACCAGTATTACACAAGTAAATACTATGTACCAGTGTGTACATACACTGTAGTTACATACTACTTAAACATCTAATTACCATGTAAGTTTACAGGTATAAGTGACACTTAATATAAAGTGGGACCGCATACTTTTTACATTTATGGCTTACTTATGTTAACACAGACCTTACAAGATATTACTATTTATTTATATATTTACTTATTTACCTTCCATAATATAAAGGCTGCGTGGCAACAGGACCTTCCTAAACCAGCGATGCACGAACATCCTGTAGTCTCCACTGATCCCTGCTAACTAAGAAGCCCCACGCTGAGTGGCACGGACTGCTCGACTGGCTGGGGTGCACATTTGCTTTTAAAAAGAGGAAATCCCCCTCACTGTGTAGTAGAGATGCTTTTATTTCATCAGCAACCGCATCACAAAACTCATCATCCGTCCACCATCCATCCGCACCAACATTTTTGACCAATTTTTAAAACCGCACCCGCCCGCCATCTGCTGATTGGGCTCTTTTTTTGAATGGCTTATTCCTTTTTATAATTACATGAATGTTTCTTTATTGATTATTAGAGTATAGAGAATGACTTTAATGTAGACATGTAGTTAATCCAAACGTGCAAGCCAAATCCAGCATTAATTGACGACGCTTTGAAGTGACGCTAAACGATACGAGGACGTGTCTTTCCACTTGATTTGATTCATCGGTCCTCGAGTCTTTTCCTTGCGTCCTTCCCTCGCATCCCGGAGGGGTGGAGCTAAGACACGAGGAAAGAAAGCAAGGAAAGGAAACGAGGATGCACAAATAAGAAGTGAGAAGCTCTCAGAATATCAGCAGTAAACTCCGTCTCTGATCGGCGCACAGGGACAAAAATAAATAAATAGCCTAAATTAAACGCAATGTACTGTACAATTTTTTGGTACAACTGCCTGCCACCCGCCTGAATTTAATTAAAATATTATTTTTCGTCACGTCAACCGCGCATCTCTACTGTGTAATAGAACACGACCGACTTTCCCACTATGTAAATATTGGTAGGCCTCGGTACTTTTATAAGTCTTCATAAACACTCCATCTACTCCTCGTGACAGGACAAAGTAGTTAAAATATCCCGTAAGTTACTTCTGGCTCATATTGTCACGATCAGAGGAAGGAGAGTGAGTCAGAAGTAGCAAACAACATATATTTATTGCTGTAGCAACGTTGACAAAGATATTAGGAAGGCAAAAGGCAGTCTTTGGGAAAGGGGATCCAGACAGAGGCTAGTAAGATCAGTCACTTCCCTGAAAGGAGGATGATGACGAAGATTAGTAGCAGAGCAGTTGCAGACCACAAGAGGGTATCGAGGTAAGGATTCAGGCAGGCAAGGGTGATCGTGTCCATGTGTGATACTCGACGGTGACTGAGTGAATGATGGGAGCTTATGAAGGGAGTGCAGAGTGGAATCAGGTGACGAGCTAGTAACTGGGTGATGGTGCACGGCTGGAAGCGGGTCTAGGTGATTGCGGTGGTTCAGATGATGGGTGACGGACTGGGGACGTGACACATATCGTCTATACCCACATTAACGGTAATGATAGATGGGGTAATATGAGACCATCTGATCGTTGCAGGAAGGTTTCGTCGTACTCCCAGCTCAAAACATTTACTGAACTAGCATTATATGCCATTTTTCTAAAATTACAGCTAACTATACACTATGTAGTGACTACGAAACAGTCATCTGATGAACTGTGTCAGTGTACCGGAAGTCGGATGACAAAATGCGGAAGAGCGAAGCATTAAAAGTGGGCGGAGCAGAATAAGGTCAATAAGGTCAATAGTGTGCCACTTGAGACGCAGCTAAAGTATAAGTATGCGAATTGGGATGCAACAATAGTCTCCTTCACCAAACACACCTGATTCAGATCATCAGCTCATTAGCAGAGACTAAAAGACCTGTAATGGGTGCGACAGACATAGGAGACATCCAAAACATGCAGTGTTGGTGGGCCTCCGGGAACATGGTGGAGAAACACAGCAATATACTGTAGTAAGTGGGATTCGTTTTAAGGCATGCTGGAGCTGGAACTCTTACAGGCGTGCAGTTTGAAGAGCAGTTTGACGGTGTAGTGGTACAGGTGACTGCAGTCCTGGATGACCTGGATGAGCGGTGCTAGTTTACACTGGCCTGACGTCAGTGTGGAGATAGCGATCGACATGTTGAGCTGGTGAAGCACTATAGAAATATAAAGAATATACAGAGTATTATGTTTAGAAATACTCTGCTTCTCTCGGTTTAACAGTAATTGGGGAAAAAATAAACAGGGGGGCTAATAATTCAGGGAGTTTAATAAGTCTGACTTCAACTGTATATGCATAAAAAGTGCAAGCTTAGCCAAAAGCTGGCATTCACACAATTCGTTATGTTTGATAGCATCAAGACTAATGAAACATTTAAAAAGCGAACACTCACCTGCTTCTGCTAATCGAAGCTCTGCATCCATGTAATCAAACACCTCTACTGTGAGCTGGAACCTGGAGCAGAGAAACCCTATTAAAGGTTAATGTCTTGAATTTAGAGGAATTAGGCATCCTGACATTCGCAGTTGGAATAAACTGACATAACCTGCATTTAGTCATGTGTTATGAAGTGCTAAATCCACACTGAAGCGTTCACAAAGCCAAATGGCATAACATGCAATGTGAAAGAAAATCATTCATGACCAGTTAAACAGATTTTTAATCCAAATTTGATGGGTTGTTAGTTGCAAATTTCCAACCTTGGCTTTAATGCTTTCTTTCTCTTTCTTTCTTTCTCTTCCTTCTTTCTTTCTTTTTTTTTTCTCTTCTTTCTTTCTTTTTTCTCTTCTTTATTTCTTTCTTTCTCTTTTTTCTTTCTTTCTTTTTTCCTTCTTTCTTTTTCTTTTTTCTTTCTATTTCTTTCTTTCTTTCTTTTCTTTCTTTCTATTTCTTTCTTTTTTCTTACTTTCTTCCTTTTTATTTCTTTCTATTTCTCTCTTTCTTTCTCTTCTTTCTTTCTTTCTTTCTTTCTTTCTTTCTTTCTTTCTTTCTTTCTTTCTTTCTTTCTTTCTTTCTTTCTTTCTTTATTTTCTTTTCTTTCTATTTCTTTCTTTCTCTTCTTTCTTTCTCTTCTTTCTTTTTTTTATTGACAGAGTTAAAGTTATAGTCCTATTAGTTCTAATATATTATTTAATATATTCTTTGCCATGATGACAGTTCATAATATTGTGCTTGTTATTTTGCAAGATATAGTATTCAGCTTAAAGTGTCATTAAAACTAGATTAATTAGGTAAACTAGGTGTTAATTAGGCAAGTCACTAATAATAGACAGGTAATAAGCCACTAGTAAATAGTGGAAATTGTTCCTTATATTAAAGTGTTATTGAACAACTGTGAGACTGGGTTGATTTCCCAACAAAACTGGACTTAGAAACTTCCTCAGAAACATAATACTATGCAATAAAGCAATAAATCTCCAAGACTCAGGATAAATAAAGCGAGGGCAGAGAATTGTCCCTTTTTTTCTGTTCATCCATTTATTCTGTTCATCCAGAAGTCCTGGTGAAATTTTACACAGAAGAAAAACGTTCTGGGAAATAAGTAGTGTTAAGTTTTGTCATTATTTTGTGTACAGAAAACCATTTTCCTAAATGTCAAAGCAACTAAAAAAAGATTTAGTCATCTATAAAAAAGGCAAATAAAAAGGGAAGGAATGGTAAGTTTAATCTTTTATTTAAGACCTAAGCATAGCAGATATTTTGTTGCAGGTGTTGAACAAAGAAAAGTATTTTATGAGTGCACTGTGATGCAGCCCTGAACTTTTTAGCTGAAGGTGATCAGTGGTTTGGTATTTGCTATGAAAGCAGTATTCATCAGTGATTTGCTTCCCTTTATCAACATCATGTTGAGTGTGAAAGACTCTTCTCTCTTCCTTTCCGTTCCCACCAGGCTCAGGTAACTCAAAGTCCAGAGTGTCACACGTTCATTCTGAAAACTTATATATCATATACTGGCAAGCAGTGTTGGGTGAGTTAAGCAAGTTGGGTAAGTTTAATAATGCTTTGTTTTTTAGACAATTGAAAAAAAAACATTGCTTAATGGGACTGATAATAGACCTTAAAATGATTTAAAAAAATAAAAACTGCTTTTATTGTAGTCGAAATATAACAGTAAAACTTTCTCCAGAAAAAAATATTATCGGAAATACAGTGAACATTTTTTCTGCTCTGCTGAACATCATTTGAGAAATATATATATGTAAAAATAAAAAAATCACAGAAGGGGCTAATATTTTGACTTAAACTGTGTACTGTAATAAAAAAGAAATAAGTAATGTTTTACAAACTAATTTCGAGGAGCACGTGATATGATTGATCGCAGCTGGTCTCTCATCTGTATTCAGCAAGAATCCAATCAGATTGATTCAAGCGGACAACAAATAGATCAAATTCACCCTACTGCTTTATCTTCGTTTTGGTAATGGAAGAATCCCCCTTCCATTCCATCTCCTCTTTTTCCTCCCTTTACCAAGGGGAGCTTTCAAGATCTACCTGATCTCGGACCCCCTTATATGTTTATTGACCAGAAAAGAGCCCTGGGCTCAAATATCTCCGAGCTCAGGGTTCTCACCCGGGACAGCATGCCAAACCTGCTATTAGCGTCAAGCATATCTAAGTGTGTCACGATCACCAGCGATCTCCTCTGTCAGAGATCGCTGGCTCACACATACTTCCGTGAACTACACATCAGCCATGTTAAGGACTACAACTCCAGTCATGCAGCACAAACACACTCCTGCTCCATATCACGACTGATTGCATACACACAGGACCGTCATGACTGATTACACTCACTACAAAAGCAGCACATACACACTCAGTCACTGCTGAGTACTGTGATCTGTTAGTGACTTTACAACGTGTTTTCTTTGTGCCTGTTTGTCCATGTTTTGACCTTAGCCTTGCTTTTTTGATTATCCTTGCCTGCCGCCAGCCTTTTGATCTTTAGCCTGTTCACGACCACGATTTTGATTATCTGTTTGCCCTGTTATATCTGCTATACAGTTTTTTATATTAAAATCTGCAATTGGATCCTCGCCTCCGTTGTCATCGTCACACCCACCGTAACAAAGTGTGAACTCTTGAAATACTGTATACAGTAAGTTTACATACACGTTATTGATGTCTGTTCCAGCCGTACGCTCCAGGAGTTCATCTGTGGCTTCTAGACTGGCTGGAATTTCTGTATGCTGCAAAAAAATACAGAGAAACTTCATTTGTGGTCTGTTTGACTTGTCCATGTGTCTGCAAAACATACAGTATAATATCGTTCGAAGTTTTGGGATATTTAATGAAAAAATCTCACATTTAATCTGCAAATCACAAGCGTGCCGAACTGCCATTTGTGCTCTAAATGTATTACAGATCAGCCTACATAAATCATCTACAGCTTAATTTTGATACAGTTGAAGTCAGAATTATTAGTCCTCAGGTTAAATATGAATTCTTTTATACTTTTTCCTCATTTTCTGATTAACAGAAAGATTTTTGACACATTTTTAAACATATTAGTTTTAATAACTCATTCCTAATCACTGATTTCTTTTATCTATGTCATGATGACAGTACATCATATTTGACTAGATATTTTTCAAGATACTAGTATTCAGCTTAAAGTGACATTTAAAGGCTTAACTAGGTTAATTAGGCAAGTTAGGGTAATTAGGCAAGTCATTGTATAATGATGGTTTGTTCTGTAGACAATTGAAAATAATATAGCATAAAGGGGTTAATAATATCGACCTTAAAATGGTTTTAATAAAATCAAAAACTACTTTTATTCTCGCCGAAAAAAGCAAATAAGACTTTCTGAAGAGGAAAAAAAATATTATAGGAAATACTGGGAAAATATACTTGCTCTGTTAAACATCATTTGGGAAATATTTAAAAAAAGAAAGGGCTAATCATTTAGACTTCAACTGCATAAATTATTTAATGAATAAAATAAAATTGGGAACACTTGTAAATGTACCTTCGTGTGAAACTCAATCTTGGTGCAGAGAAGTTTGGCATGTAGAGAAACCAGCTGTGCATATCCGTGTCTGTCCCGTGCGTTAGTCTAAAGATGAGAACGAATCATTAAAAATATTCTGTCCAAAAACAAAAAAAGACTGTTTTGATGCAACTCACCCATAATAACCCTGTCTCCGCAATGTCGCTGTAGTGCCTCATGCAGTCCTGTAACGTCTGGTAAGAACGAATGAGACAGAAGAAAGAATAAGACAACAAACAAAACAGTATGCTCCAAGGGAAAAAAAGAAACATTAAAGGGATAGTGGCGGCATGGTGGCTCAGTGGTTCACATTGTCGCCTAATAGAAAGAAGGTCGCTGGTTTGACCCTCGGCTGGGTCAGTTGAATTTCTGTGTGGAGTTTGCATGTTCTCCCCATGTTTGTGTGGGTTTACTCCGGGTGCTCCGGTTTCCCCCACAGTCCAAAGACATGTGGTATAGAATAAACTAAATTGGCAGCAGTGTATGAGTGCTTGTGCGAATGAGTGTGTATGGGTGTTTCCCAGTACTGGGTTGCGGCTGGAAGGTCATCCGCTGCGTATAACATGCTGGAATAGTTGGCGGTTCATTCCACAGTGGTGAGCCCTGATAAATAAGGGACTAAGCCGAAGGAAAGTGAATGAATGAATGAATAAGGGGACAGTTCACACAAAAATGAAAATTTCCTGTTAATTTACTCAGCCACGGGTCATTCATGATGAAAGTGACTTTCTGTCTTCAGCAGAACATTAAAAGGGATTTTCAGCTAAATCTGGGGTCTTTAGTGAGTCATATAATGGCAGTGAATGGTTACAGCTTATTTAGATAAAAATTAACCAAAACATGTGAGTCCAAACCAATAGCCATGGCCCCTAAAGACACACTGATGTCTTATAAAGCAAAATAAATGGTCAGTGTAAGAAACTGAACATTATTCACAATATTATTAGATTTAATTTTGGTGCATGATTGTGAATGTAGTCCGAATGTAGTCTGATTGTAGTCCTTTCTAAATATTTGAGGACTGGTGTTACAATCACCAATATCTATCAGGATACAGGTTTCGAATTCCTAAAAGAAATGCTTATAAAAAGTCATTTATTGGGCTACACGGTGGTGCAGTGGGTAGCACCTTCGCCTTACAGCAAGTTGACCTGGTTCGCGCCTTGGCATTTCTGTGTGGAGTTTGCATGTTCTCCCCGTGTTCGCATGGGTTTTCTCCAGGTGCTCCGCTTTCCCCCACAAGTCCAAAGACATGTGGTATAGGTGAATTGGTAAATTGTCCGTACTGTATGTGTGTGAATAAGTGTGTATGGATGTTTCCCAGTGATGGGTTGCAGCTGGAAGGGCATCTGCTGCGTAAAACATATACTGGATAAATTGGCGGTTCATTCTGCTGTGGCGACCCCAGATTAATAAAGGGACTAAGCTGAAAAGAGAATGAATGAATGAATGAATGAATGAATGAATGAATGAATGAATGAAGTCATTTATCCCAATTGCAGTTGTTATCCTAAATCGAGTCACTGTTTGAAGTGAATGAGGTGGTTGTCAAGAATGATCTGCAGTAATATGTATGGGGCTGATTTGTTTTTTTAATTTTTAACTTGTGTTGTTGTCTGGATTAGTGTTGATATTTTGTGATTGTTGTATTGTTGTATGTATGCAGTATTAAATCCAGTGTTAAAGACAAATTTCCTTTCTGTGCTAAGCAGAATGGACAATAAAGTTTAAATAAAACTAAAACTATCAACAAACATGACCTCTCATCTAATCCCGTGCCCTCACGCTTTCGTCATTAAAGTCATAGGACTACAATCAGACTACATTCGTACATGCGCCAAAAACTGTTTGACCAGGCTGTAGATTAAAGCTAATAATACTGTGAATAGTCTTATTATATTGTAAATATATCTTACACGGACCGATCGTTTCGCTTCACAAGACCTCAGTGTGTCATTGAGAGCCATGGCTATTGATTTGGACTCTTTTGTATGTGTTTTTTTTTCACCTATTTTTCAACCTGTCACCATTTATACGAATCACAAAAGACCACAGATTCAGCTAAAAATTTCTACTGACGAAAGAAAGTACCTCCTGGATGACCTATGACTGAGTAAATGAACAGGAAATGTTCATGTTTGAGTGAACTCTCCCTTTAATTTAGCCAGAGCAGGGAAATTCTTGAAATATTTAGACGCGTAGGCAGCTGAGAGAGTTGTTATGCTAGGAGGCTAAGATGGCAAATTCTTGTTGCTTTTTCATCTCAGAAATGTCATTTGTATGTTGCTTTGGATAAAAGCATCTCTGAAATGGAATAAATCTAAATGTGCATGTAAACGCCATGAAAAGCTGACCTTAATGCAGCTGCGCTCTTATCCAGATTACAGCGCTTAACATTTCCATTTGAACTGAGATGACATTACTATAATGGGTCAATATTTTACTCAAGAGTCAGTCTTCACAATTTACAAAATTAGAGGATTGGATGATGTAAAAAGTATTATATATTTTACAGCATATGGATAAAAAACATCTGAGGTATTTGACAGTGAGGAAAAGTGCTGCACTGAAGGATCAAATGTAGCTTCAGCTTTAGAATTGAGTTGAATTTAACTTCATTCATTCATTTTCCTTCAGCTTTGTCCCTTTATTCATCAGGGGTCACCACAGTAGAATGAACCACCAACTATTCCGGCATATGTTTTGCACAGCGGATGCCCTTCCAGCTGCTCCCAGTACTGAAACATCCATACACACTGTTATGGGGAAAAGATTCTGGTCTGGTTTCTAAGTCAAAGTCTTCAAAAAATAAAGTCTGAGATCTCTGAAGTCTTTAGGCAAAGCAGTTTATTGTTACAGCATCAGTAACAACAGAAACGAGTGTCTGATGAGTATAGGCTAGCTCACAGTTTAAATACACTTCTTTGTCTTAACACTCCACCCAAATTTAAACATTAGCACACCTCCATTAGCTTCTCCACTAATAGGATTTCAAATCTCCCAGATGCTCCCTATGGCCATTTAAGGTCTTTCCTTCCTACTTCAAATTTGGCAACTCATTCATTCATTCATTCTCTATTCGGCTTAGTCCCTTTATTTGGCAACTCAGCTCAACAATACAGGGAGTGCAGAATTATTAGGCAAAACGACCACCACTGAACAAGACACACAAGCTGAAACGTCAAGACTGGGTACAGAAATATCTCAAGATTGATTTTTCTATGGTTTTATGGACTGATGAAATGAGAGTGAGTCTTGATGGGCCAGATGGATGGGCCCGTGGCTGGATCGGTAAAGGGCAGAGAGCTCCAGTCCAACTCAGGACGCCAGCAAGGTGGAGGTGGAGTACTGGTTTGGGCTGGTATCATCAAAGATGAGCTTGTGGGGCCTTTTCGGGTTGAGGATGGAGTCAAGCTCAACTCCCAGTCCTACTGCCAGTTTCTGGAAGACACCTTCTTCAAGCAGTGGTACAGGAAGAAGTCTGCATCCTTCAAGGAAAACATGATTTTCATGCAGGACAATGCTCCATCTAAGCGTCCAAGTACTCCACAGCGTGGCTGGCAAGAAAGGGTCTAAAAGAAGAAAAACTAATGAAATGGCCTCCTTGTTCACCTGACATGAACCCCATAGAGAACTTGTGGTCCATCATCAAATGTGAGATTTACAAGGAGGGAAAACAGTACACCTCTCTGAACAGTGTCTGGGAGGCTGTGGTTGCTGCTGCACGCAATGTTGATGGTGAACAGATCAAAACACTGACAGAATCCATGGATGGCAGGGGTTTGAGTGTCCTTGCAAAGAAAGGTGGCTATATTGCTCACTGATTTGTTTTTGTTTTGTTTTTGAATGTCAGAAATGTATATTTGTGAATGTTGAGATGTTATATTGGTTTCACTGGTGAAAATAAATCATTGAAATGGGTATATATTTGTTTTTGTTAAGTTGCCTAATAATTATGCACAGTAATAGTCACCTGCACACACAGATATCCTCCTAAAATAGCTATAACTTAAAACAAACTAAAAACTACTTCCAAAAATATTCAGCTTTGATATTAATGAGTTTTTTGGGTTCATTGAGATCATGGTTGCTGTTCACTAATAAAATTAATCCTCAAAAATACAACTTGCCTAATAATTCTGCACTCCCTGTATATCTTGTTCCCTGTACCTTGAGCGGTCAACTGTAAGTTTAGCTGAAGTTCACGGGCAGTTTTAGGGTCATCATATTTTGGAAGTCATTGCAACTGAGCGTAGGTGCAATTCCTCAATAACAATTCCTCAATATTGTTCCTCAATAACACTCATATTCATACACTAAGGTCAATTTAGTTTACCCAATTCACCTATAGCGGGCGCCACGGTGGCGCGTGAGTAGCACGTTCGCCTCACAGCAAGAAGGTCGCTGGTTCGATCCCCGGTTGGGGCAGGTCCCGGTTGGGCCAGTTGGCATTTCTGTGTGGAGTTTGCATGTTCTCCCCGTGGTTGCGTGGGTTTCCTCCGGGTGCTCCGGTTTCCCCCACAGTCCAAAGACATGCGGTACAGGTGAATTGGGTAAGCTAAATTGTCCATAGTGTATGTGTGCGAATGAGAATGTATGGATGTGTTTCCCAGAGAAACACATGGGTTGTGGCTGGAAGGGCATCCGCTGTGTAAAACAAATGCCGGATAAGTTGGCGGTTCATTCCGCTGTAGCGACCCCGGATTAATAAAGGGACTAAGCCGAAAAGAAAATGAATGAATGAATGAATTCACCTATAGCCCCATATCTTTGGACTGTGGGGGAAACAGGAGCACCCGGAGGAAACCCACACGAACAAGGGGAGAACATGCAAAGTTCATACAGAAATGCCAACTGGACCAGCCGGGACTCGAACCAGCAACCTTTTTGCTGTGAGGCCACAGTGCTAACCACTGAGCCACCACGTCGCCTACTTGGATATAAAGAAATTCAAATGAAACCATACTTACATTTCGGTGGCCATCGCGCAGGATTTTGTGTAACACATGACAGAACTTCCAGCTGAGGATGGCGCTGCTTGGCAAGGGCAGACCAACGGCGTATGACCAGAAGGTATAGGCCCCTTTCTCTCTGTGGGTTCCCAAAATGATTCCTGTTCATACCTTTAAGGAAAACACTTCAAGCTAAACTGAATACTTTGATGATGATCAGATCATACAAACATCTTTTTATGTCTTTAACCATTTTAGATCTCAAAAAGCCTACACAGCAGCCTCTCGTGTAATCACAAAAACTGCAAAAATATGTACCTCCAGAAACTTTCATGGGACTACGTTTTCAGAATGAGCCTGGGTTGGTTTACTGGGAGCTGTTGTTCAGTGGCAAAAATAAATAAACGTTGCAACATTTTGCCACGGAAAGTAAATAAACGGCACGCAGATATGACGCAGGTAGAAGCATCTGAAAACTACAGTGTGGACATAAACGGTTTTTAGACAAAAAAATGCCATTTTTAAACGTATGTAGTAGATGTAGCCACGATTGACCTACCTGGTGGTCTAATAATAGTTGAATAAACAATAACAAATGGATGTCTGAATTAAGGATACTGCGTGCATGCTTCTCCTTCAGTGGTGTCTCTGTGGAATTGATTGCCTTGCTGATGCTGCTGAGCTAAAGAGGAAAGACCAAGAAAAAAGAGAAGAAAAAAATGACTATGGACTTTGTGTAGCAAATATCACAGCAAAACTGACAGGCAATTAATTGCATAAAAATGTATAAATAGTATAAGTAAATAGAGTAATAATGACACAAATATGCTTTAAAGGGCAATCGATGACTGTAAAAATGAACTATAATCAAGAAGAGCTCTCTTGAAACTCAAAAAACTTTAAGCGTAAAAGTGTACTAAGGTCATTTTTTTGTTTTTAGATTTGTTTGTTTTTATTGTGATCACCAGTGATCAAGCGGCTTCAGAATCTGCCACTAAATACAAATCTGCCATTACATGGACTACAAGTTCCAGTCATGCACCGCTCACACGCACATGTTCCAAGTTCCAGTGATTTCACACAGACACAGCTGAAGCTCATCATTCATTCATTAAAAGGACTATATATACAGCGCACACACACACACACACACACACACACACACACACACACAAACATCAGGGCTGAGTCTTGTTGTGACCTGTACACATTACGAAGTGTTTCTCCTAGCCTTGCTCTGCCGTGTTTGATTCTTTGTCTTGTTTATTGTTTTCTGATGCTGGCCGCCTGGAAGACCTCTTTGCCTGTTTTTGACTTCTCTTTTGGATTGTCCGCAAAATACTGTTTGCTCCTGTGATCGACCCTTACCTGCCTGACCATTCCTTTTATAATATATACTCTGTAATTGGATCCTTACCTCTGTTTTCACATCCGTATTGTTAACAGTTTTATTGAGAATGGGATAAGATGGTATTTGTGGAAAGACAGACTGTGGCTTCGCAAAATACATAAATTAAAACTCGCACAACGACACTGTATGGCTTGTGAGGTAAAAACATTCTTATCGCTGTTCCTCCAATTATATTCATATCATCATAATTATATTCAATACGTATTCTTTATTATACAAGTATTAATTCTGTACCTGTAAATAAAAACAATAAAATAAAAAATAATCAATCAAACTATTAAACTAAAATTACATCTGTCATTTTTTTTATCAATTAACCCATTACACTTACATTTTTATGAATATATATATATTTGTGTGTATGTGTGTGTGTGTGTGTGTGTGTGTGTTTTACATGCAAGAATTAGATGCTTTGTTTCCTGTGAAGACTTAGAGAAACTTGTTCATGCTTTTATCAGCAGCAGGGCGGATTACTGTAACGGTCTCCTCACGGGCCTTCCCAAAAAGACAGTCAGACAGTTGCATCTAATTCTGAACTCTGTGGCCAGGATTATGACCAGAATCAGGAAATTAAAGCACATCACACCTTCCTCAGGTCTTTACACTGGCTCCCAGTTACATTCAGAATAGATTTTAAAGTATTACTACGTGTCAATAAATCACTAAATGGCCTAGGACCTCAATGCATTACAGATATGCTGACTGAATACAAACCTAACTGATCACTCAGATCTTTAGGATCATGTAAACTAGAAACTCCAAGAGTTCAGTCAAAGCAGGTTGAATCTGCCTTTAGCTACTGCGCCCCCCGCTGCTGGAATCGACTTCCAGAGATGATCAGATGTGCTCCAACATTAGGCACATACAAATCAAGACTGAAAACACATCTGTTTAGCTGTGCCTTTACTGAATGAGCACTGTGCTACGTCTGACAGATCGCACTAATGTGTCTTTCTTTTCTTTTTCATTCTTTTATAACCTGTTTTAACACATTTTAATTAGTTTTATCTGTTTTTTTATTATTTGTTTTTATTTTTTTTATACTTTAATTTTATTTCTGTTGATGTAAAGCACTTTGAATTGCCACTGTGTACGAAATGTGCTATTTAAATAAACTTGCCCCGCCTTGTCTTGCCTTGTGTGTGTGAAATATATGAGATAAGACTTTACTTCATTCTCCATTCTAAATAGCTTTAAAGATACAGTTCGCCTAAAACAATTTTTATTCTGCTTAGACAAATTACCTTTTATTTTATCATAACATTATGCACAAGACTTAAAGGAATAGTTCACGCCAAAATAAAATTTCTGTAAACAATTACTCACTACAATATTTTTAAGTGAACTAACAATTTTAATGGTAACAATGACAGGTGAGTTGGTTATTATGCCAGTCACAATTTACAAAAAGGTTTCATTAGTTAACATGAACTAATTATGAACAATACTTGTACAGCACTAATTAATCATAATTCAACATGTACTAATGCATCATTAACATCTACTAACATTATTAACATCTATTAACAATAACTAACATGAACAAATGTAATACATGTATTGTTCATTGTTTCTTCATGTTAGTAAATGCATTAACTAATATTAACTAATACAACCTTACTGTTATGTGTCTAAACAGCCTAACTGAAATGTTGAATGCTTCCTCATTAGAAATATAATAAAACCTCATTGAGAGATATAACAAAAGAGCTTAGAGTTGATCTGGTCTCTCTGATGCACACATTATGACTTTGCGTGTTGATCTATAGCTCATTAACGTGCTAGTGAGATGTGCTAGTTGTCCACAAAACTAGAGAGAACTAAGGGAGAACTAAATGAAGGCCATGAACAGCACAAAGAGCAGATTGTGCACAACAAAGCATGTCACCACGAGGAATTGGGCTGTTTGGTGCCAACACTGGCATTCAGACTTAGACAGATGGTCGGCCTATTGGCTAACTGTCATAACAGGCCCCATTCGGGAGAGAGTGAGGGGCAGTAAGACCCTGCTCTCTGCGCTATAATAACCAATCAAAGTCCAGCACCATTAATCATTTTAAACCAAAATCGTGATTTGAATAAGAAATTATCTTGTTATCTTGATGCATTATCAAATATGGTAATAAGTATATACAGTAGGGGTGGGCGATATGGAAAAAATATCATATCACGATTTTTTCTAGGGGAATCACGATTCACGATTTTTATCCCGATTCTTTTTAAGTAGATTTTTAAAACTATTTTGCAAATTACAAAGGTACAATACAACCAAACTACTGTGCCAATATAAAAAATATACTCTTACCATGTGTGTTTAAGAATATTTTAATCAAGTGAAGATTTAATGCAAGTGCTATTGTGCAAAGAAAGAACATTCAACAAGACTTGCATTACAAATACTGTACCATCAAAATGAACATTTAACAAATCTAACAAATCTTCAAATCAGAGAGCTTATTAGACAGATCCCCAGCAACACCTTCAAAGATGTAAATGGCTTTTTTTAAGCAAAGTTAACAAAACTAGTAGTGTTTTGAATTTAATAAATGCATAATAATCATGATAACCATGATTATTCTTCTACTATATAATCATACAACCAAAATCTATATTTCGCTGCATCCCTAATTGTTACGCAGTTCAAAACAACATATGAATTTATGTAATATGAGCATGCGGGTCTCTTTGCTTGCGTGCCGATTTCCTCAGTTCGCGCACACAACTTCTTGCGCGTCCTCAAATAAACGCTACTGAAGTGTGATTTAGTGCGTTTATGTAACGCGTATGTCTCTGACATTTATTAGATCTGCTAGGAATATTTCTGAATGTCTCCAATAGACCTTCAGAGCGGCATTAATGCGTCCTGAAGTAAAGTGAAGCGGCTATAAACTCCAGCAAGAGAAAGTCATTGTATGCAGAACCACAGACCTTTATCTGTAAAGTATATTTATGGAAACTGTTCATCTTAACTGAAAGCTGCGCCTGTGTGCTGGCCTCGCGCATCGCGCAGCCCTGTCAGTCAGTCTGTCAGTCAACATGTCACCTTAAAGGGTCAAACAAATGACGCACAGTACTACGGTTACAGAAAAGTTCCCGCTGTTATAATTCACTTACCTTTTAATACGTTTTGGTGCGATTATAATCCGCTATTAAAAAAAAACAACGACAGACGACTGAATGTTTTGAATGAGAAGCAGTAATGTAGCCGTGGCGGGATGAAAGTTGGTGTGGCGCCCCGTCATGGAAGAATGAATGTAGCAAAAGCACTGAACTATATTCTGTATGGCGATACAACGATTTTTCTGAAAAAGTGGATCGTGCAGTAATTTTTATCGTCCACGATCAAATATCGTATTATCGCACAGCCCTAATATACAGTGCTCAACATATATGAGTACACCCATTACAAATTTCTCAATTAAATGAATTATTTTCTATAGGAAGCTTTACAATAGGGCTGGGCGATTAATCGAAAAGTAATCGAAATCGGCATTCAGAGCCTTTAATCGATCTCATTTTTCCAGGTCAATTTTTTCACCTAGCGTGTGTGGAGTCACGTGACCCCGCTCTGTTAAGGCTGAATTATACTTATTATTAGGCATGGGCCGGTATAAGATTCTGACGGTATGATAACCTTGGATAAAAACATCACGGTTTCACAGTATTTGTCAGGGTTTGGGGTGGTAGGAGATGAAGCGAGGACCCAATTGCAGTAAATGAAAACTTATTTATTAAATTAAAGGAAAACAAGACAAGAGCACATGGCAAAAAAACACAAGTCATGTGCTCATACACAAACAGGACTAGAACATGCAGCTAATGAGAGAGCTCATTGACAGTGTGCTCACACGAAACAAGGCACAAAAGCATTTCTATTTCTAAGGATGTTCGTGACTAAAATATTATTTTAATAAATATTAATTTAATTGTTTAAATGCAGCAAAATATATGACCTATATTCACGAAATATGCATAAAAATATTCATGTTCAATCTGATGTTACTTGAGAAATGTTTATAATAATAAGGTCTATAAAACTGTAATGTAACGTACAGTGGAATTTTCTGTTCATCTAAAGTCCTATTCATTCATTCGTTCATTTCCTTTTCGGCTAAGTCCCTTTATTAACCTGGGGCCAACTTATCCAGAATTTTTTTTTATGCAGCGGATGCCCTTCCAGCTGCAACCCATCTCTATGGACAATTTAGCCTACCCAATTCACCTGTACCACATGTCTTTAGACTTGTGGGGGAAACCGGAGCACCTGGAGGAAACCCACGCAACCATAGGGAGAACATGCAAACTCCACACAGAAATGCCTACTGACCCAGCCAAGGCTCGAACCAGCGACCTTCTTGCTGTGAGGCGAACGTGCTACTCACTACGCCACCGTGGCGCCCCTAAAGTCCTATTTTTAAGTTTAAAATTAAAATACAAAATAGTCAAATAAAAATCAAAACCTTTTCTTTTCTTAAATATTCAAGCGTATTTATTATATAAAGCGTATTTATTATATAAAATTGAAATTTCAATGAACTGCACCAGTCCTAGAAGAACAGCACTTATATTAAAAGAAGACACCTTTAAGAATGAGCAGAAATAAAAAAAATGTCCTTGGAAAACCTTCTTGCAGTATTATGTCTACTGTCTTTTTGTGTCACCAAACAGACAGCAACAGCATGCAGCAGACACTCAACACTGAGGGAAACCTGAGCCAGTGGGTTTGTCCTTTCCGTTCTCAGTCAATAGAACGGCATACTTTAACCTATTTCATAAAAAAGGACAACCATGTGAAACTGTGCCACAGGAACACCACCAGAGTCCTTTATAAAGTTTTGCTACATTTTCTTTCGTTGTTTGACAACCATAAAAAAACAAACTTTTATTATACAGCGGTAGTTGCAGTTTTATAACTCAAATAATCTGCTTCACATTGTATAAGAACACCTCTTATTGTTGTAATTTACAGTCTCTAGTGATGTATTGTTTTATTATTTGATGGTTTGTTATGTAAAAGAATGATACAAAGATACTTTGAGCCAAAGCAATGTGTTAGTATTATAGCGTTCGCAGATAAGCTCGAAGACAGCTCCCCTGACTTTCCTCTGACTTTCACTGACTAAATAAAATAAGTGAAGTTTGTTTATGAACTAATTTCGAGAGGATCACATGCTTATGATTTACCGCAGCCGGTCTCGCATAAGCTAATCATGATCCCCCAATCATATGATTCCTAATGGCCCGTTTCCACTGAGTGGTATGGTACGATACGGAACGGAACGGAATGGTTCGGTATGCTTTTAAAGCCGTTTCCACTGTCTAAAAGCGTACCGAACCGTACCACTTTTTGGTCAACCTTTGCAAAGGGTACCAAGGGTACCATAAGGCGGAGCTAGACGCGCAGCTGAACGCTATTGGTTTACAGAGATACGTCATTTGCTCGCACAACAAGCCAGAATGAAAACAAAGGACCCGCCATGTTTAATACACAGCCGAGAGACAATACACCGAAATAATATAAACATATAATAATGAGCCATGGTCGACCCAAGCTCAAACAAACCTTGTCGTCATCTTGATAAACAGCCACAAAGCCAAGAAAAAGAAGAGCAGATTCTCCCGTGTCCCGTAGTTTTTTTACGAGCCCGTCTAAAATGTGAGTGGTTTTCGCTTTCTAATAACAAACTTCTTGAGCTGATGATAATAACTTGCACTTGATTATTGACGTGCTTTTGAAACCCGATCCTTTAAGAAACAGACAAACGTGAGACTGACGCATGCAAAAACAAAGGAGAAGCCGGAAAAAACAGCAAAGGAGCAAATTATGGTTTCAGCAAACATGAAGAAACTGCTTATCATCATCACCTTCTGGACTATTATGAACTCGGAATGACGAAACAAGAGGCTACATGTGCTGGTGAAGATTAAAGACACAGATGAGAGGTTTGCACTGACTGTGGGCTCTACTTCATGTTGTTTTTGAACCTAAATAAGGCATAAATGTCTGCTGTGTGTAGTTTTTCTGTAATTTGGTAACATATTGGAGACTGTAAGGGGCTGTATGTGTTCATATATGCTGCATTTATTTATTTATTTATTTTATATAATCGCAGACAGTAGGCTATTTCGCATCATTGATCTGCAGTTATAATCAGATCATGTTCATAGAAAGGTCAGTAATGAACATTTATACACCAGTATTTATGTGTAAAACATCTGTCTTGTGAGAAGTGCTTCACATATGATTTGTGAACGACCCGTACAGCTTTACTGTAGACATTTCCTCCAGTGAGAATGACGTCGACTGAAACTTTCTGTCGTACACCACGCCCACCAAAAGAGTACCCTTTAGCAGTGGAAACGCAAGCCTGATAAAGGTGACCTGTACCGACCCATACCGTACCATAATATACCACTCAGTGGAAACAGGCCATAAGTTACTATAAATAACTACAGTCTTCATTCCACGTTTATCTTTGTCTGGAAGAAACCCTCTTCCTCCCCCTTCTCCTCCATTTTTCTCATCGATTTGGTGGCATGGCGGCCCTGTGGTTAGCACTGTTATCCCCACAGCAAGAACATGGCCATCCCTGGTCCTCGCCAGGGTCAGCGGGTGTTTCTGTATGGAGTTTGTATGTTCTGCCCATGTTTGTGTGGGTTTCCCTTGGGTTCTCCGTTTTCCTTCCGCCATCCAAAGATATGTGTCATATGTAACAGACCAAGCAAAACAGGCCCTTTGTTTAGCTTCCTTCCTTCTCAAAGTACTTTACCTTAGCCACTACAGTCAGGGAGTTTTTGAGATTTACCTGAGCTCAATTTCCCCTCCTGCTCTGCGAACGGTAAGGAGCCCTGGGCTCGAGGATTTCTTGAGCTAAGTGCTCTCTCCCGGGTCAGCTTGACAAACACGCTTATGATAAATCATCAGCTAAGTGTAAACTCTTGAAAGCTAAATAAAAACAGGCGGCTGTTGTGTTGAGCAGTCCCTCCAAAATTTTGTGATTCTGCGAAGGATGAATTTAATGCAAAATCAACCACACAGCTTTTGAAATTTGACATTTTAACACGGGGAAAAGATTTGACCAGTTTTCGTTCATTATGATCAGTTGATTCACTCATGTATCAAATATGATGCATTATTATGGTTACGAGGTAAACACTTTCTCTCTCTGTTTCGCTCAGTGCTCCCTTTACATAGAGACCAATGGCTCTTGAGTTAAAAAAGTAATATAGTTGTGTACATTTGTGTGTATTTTCGCAGCAAAACAACACAATAAATTTTGCCATAGATTTTGAGAAAAGTAATTTTAGGCTGCAATATAAAAATGCAGTTTTCCCCAAAGATAGTGCAAACTATCAATAATGACATTTGTTGTCAATGAATGCATGATGACAAGATACACAGCCACTAAAGCAATGTACGTCAAATACTGACATTTATTCTTCAAGTATGGCAACCAAAATACAACGTCTGATAGAAGTCATAGTGGTAACATCCACACCACGTCATGCTGTAACATCATTAGACGATATCATTAGTTGATATTTTGTTGTTTTTAGGTTGGAAAGTAAGTGGGTTCTGACATCAACCCGATTTTTGTTTCCAATCAAAACGTAACGTCCCACCACGTTGGGGTACAATGTCAATCTGACGTCATGTTGACGCCCTGTGGCTGCTGGGTGTTATTAGGGCTGCAACTAACTAGTTGGGCAATTTTTTTTTATTAATTGGCAAACTTTATATTTTTTTTTGACGTTTTACTTATAAAATAAATAGATAAATCAGCGTATTATTTATGTATAAAAGTTATCTTCAGATTAAAAAGCAGAAGCCAAGTATCAAGTTTAATGATCTTACATTGTGACACTTAAAACTTTTTAAATGAAAAACAACATTTATTTTTGAATGATAAAACGTCTCTCCAAAATATAAATAAACAAAAAGCACGGTAGCTCTGGTTAGCACTGTCACCTCACAGCAAGAAGGTAGTCCTGGCTAGGCCAGTTGGCATTTCTGTGTGGAGTTTGCTATAGGTGAATTGTATGAACTAAACTGACCATAGTGTATGAATGTGTGTCTGTGTATGGGTGTTACCCACTACTGGGTTGCAGCTGGAAGGGCATCCGCTGCGTAAAACATATGCTGGAATAGTTGATGAATTAAAAAGGAATTAACGTCTTATGACTTTGTGTGTCTGCAGGACAATAATCAAAACACGTGAAACAATTAGATTTTTAAAAAAGGCGATAAACGCGAAATTTTCAATGACAAACAAAAATCTACGGTCAAAACAAAATATATAAAAATTCCCTAACTTTCTACAGCTGTGTCTCATTTCAGAGGCTGCATCCTCCGAAGTCCACAAAGGCTGAACCGAGCGTTTTGAAACGAGAGGATCTCACCTACAGAGGACAGATCCCGTCACCTAGCAACCGTAACAGCTGCTGTTAATAAGCGGTAATAAAATTTGTAATGACTTTTTTCCAAAGAGATTTTAAAACTTATTTTAAGCGATCTGAAGGCAAAGCGAGGTTTATACACGCTGGAAATATATTTCCTTTGATCCATACATGTAGGCATAAACATGTAAACTGTCTCTAAAATCCCTTTTAAGTAAGACAAGACATACTCTTTTTGTTTTTTATATTATTATTTTTGTAGGGGTTTTCACCTTTATTGATAGGACAGTGAAGACTGACAGACAGGAAAGTGTGGGGAGCAGAGAAAGAGGAAGGATCAGCAAAGGACCTCAAGCTGGGAATCGAACTCGGGTCACCGCGAGCACCTCGGTGCTATGTGTCAACG
>CAIGQQ010033701.1:2087209-2097950 GCA_903798035.1 Danio albolineatus
CACAGCGGAATGAACCGCCAACTTATCCAGCATATGTTTTACGCAGCGGATGCCCTTCCAGCTGCAACCCATTACTGGGAAACACACGGACACGGGGAGAACATGCAAACTCCACACAGAAATGCTAAATGTCCCAGCCGGGGCTCGAACCAGCGATCTTCTAGCCGTGAGGCGATCGTGCTACCCACTGCGCCACCGTGCTGCCACCTGGGGAAACAAAGGACGCATTTTGAGGCTGCATTTGAAGTAGCCCTCGAACTTTTTTGAAATGAGACACTCTCCGTCGTGACTCAATGACGCAGCGCACTTCGAATGCATCCTTCCAAGGAGACACAGCTTATGTCTGGAACATTCATTCATTTTTTTTGGCTTAGTCCCTTTATTAATGCAGGGTCGCCACAGCGGAATGATCCACCAACTTATCCAGCATATGTTTTATACAGCGGATGCCCTTCCAGCTGCAACTCATCTCTGGGAAACATCCATACATTCTCATTCACACTCATACACTACGGACAATTTTGCTTACCCAATTCACCTGTACCACATATCTTTGGACTTGTGGGGGAAACCGGAGCACCCGGAGGAAACCCACGCAACCACGGGGAGAACATGCAAACTCCACACAGAAATGCCAACTGACCCAGCCGAGGCTTGAACCAGCGGCCTTCTTGCTGTGAGGTGAATGTGCTACTCACTACGCCACCATGGCGCCTGTCTGGAACATGTCTGACCTTTTAAAATTCCGTAATATTCTAGAAATTCCATGACCCATGGGAACGCTGTACTTTGAGCCAAAGCAATGTGTAAGTAAGCATTATCTTTGTTGTAAAACACACAACCAGCTTCCATACAACATCTCCTGAAGCAAGGACATCCGTGCAATGAAATCTCCCTCTATCTCTCTCCTTTGACTGTTCCTGTTAAGAGTCGCCACACTGGATAAAACGCAAATTAATCCTGGCTCTCCTGACGCAACTCACGCAAGGACTTCCCTATGATAGGTCTACACACATTGACCACCTCTGCTACACATACTTGCTTCAAAGTGAGATAACACAAAGGCATTACGTTGCTCGGCAACATCTGTCAATGCCAGGCGCTTCTACTCACGTGACGGCTCATGGCAAACTGACGCAAACACACAGAGCTGCAAAGTAAACACACAGCACTATGCGGCATGTTTGACCTGTGTGTGAGAAAAGTTCATCGATTTGTTGCGTGAGATCATTTCAGATAGTTTAGTGTGAGAAATACAATGAATGTTTCTCTTATACGCCGAACATGTATGGCTTTCTTTTATGCAGTGAAACACAAGGAGATAATAACAATGACTGCCAGCGGCGTCCCTATTTACTTTCAGACAAAAGTTGCAAATGAAAGTGGATGCTGACTGAGACTTTCAATCTTTCGCTTTCTGTTTAACATATAACTTGTGCGGAAAAGTTTGAAAAGTGTGTAAATAATGACGATAAACGATTTTGTTTGGATTTAGAGCTGCACAATATATCGAAAAATTGACATTATAGCAATAATAGTATATGAAATGGGGCTGGGCAATTTGGCCTAAAATCTAAATCTTAATTAATTGAACATTTCAACTCGATTACGATAATGAGCGCTAATTTTATTTATTTATTTTGCCATGAGTTTACTGTACTTTACACTGATGTTTTGTACAGTATATCTGCACAAATATTACAAGTGAGTTATTTGTGATCGAAGGGGGCATTACTTGATTTTAAAATAATTGAAGTAGGCCTGTCACAATAATCAATATATCGACTTATCGCACAATACATGGACATGACCTCGATAATTTTTGGTGATGCAATATATATCGCCCATATGTAATAAACAATTCGTGCAACATTTTAGCTGATTGCACAACCTCTCTATCTCTATTGGAGGTGTCAGTGTCAGTATGGTTAAAAAAAAAAACACTATACCATAAATGACTAAAGTATATTTTGATGAGGGTGCCTGATAACAGAAAATACATCTGGGAGCAGATATCGCAGCCTCTGTTATTTTTACCTTGCTTTTTTTTTTTTTTTGTTAACATTTATTATTATTTGTTTTGGATATGCGTTTTCACATTCTGATTCCAATGCCTAATCATCAATAATCTAATTAATTAAAATTAATAAATAAAATTGAATATTCTTAAGAACAAAAGGTGTTCTTTTGAAGAGTGTACTTAAGTTATGATGTTATTATATTGCCATTCTGGCATTATTTAATGAGTAGCCTAAAATGGTCTTAAAATGACAATAATATCGTTTATCGCAATATATTTTGGTGCAATATATCGTACAACAAAACATAGATATCATGACAGGCCTAAATTGAAGGAAACACGTGATTATTTATTGAACATCAGTGCCGAACAACTGAAATTAACACACACATTGCCTAAAACCAACAGTCACAAATAAGTAACTTGCACTTTTCAAAGGCTGTGCAGGACCACATCCGTGCATTCGACGCAGAAGTATAAATCACCTTTTTAGTCCTATCACACATTAAAGTGAATTGTATATAAAATCATGCGAAATGTATGGTTCCATTTGAATTTTGTTCCATTTGAAATTTGAATATCCAAGTAGGCAGCATGTGGCCTCACAGCAAGGTCACTGGTTCGAGCCTCAACTGGGTCAGTTGGCATTTCTGTGTGGAGTTGGCATGTTCTCCCCGTGTTTGCATGGGTTTCCTCCGGGTGATCCGGTTTCCCCAAGTCCAAAGGCATGTGGTATACTGTAGGTGAATTGGCTAAGCTAAATTAACCCAGGTGTCAGTGTCAGTATGGTTAAAAAAAACACTATAGTACTTACTATAAATTACTATAGCATATTTTTATGTGGGTATCTGACAACTGAAAATAGATCTGCAGATATCGCAGCATTTTGATTCACATTTGATTCACATTCATTCATTTTTTTCTTTTCAGCTTAGTCCCTTTATTAATCTGGGGTCACCACAGCGGAATGAACCGCCAATTTATCCAGCATATGTTTTATGCAGCGGATGCCCTTCCAGCTGCAACCCATCTCTGGGAAATATCCATACACACTCATTCACACTCAAACACTACGGACAATTTTAGCTTACCCAATTCACCTATATCACATGTCTTTGGACTTGTGGGGAGCACCCAGATGAAACCCACTGGACCACGGGGAGAACTAGCAAATCCCACACAAAAATACCAACTGACCCAGTCGGGGCTCGAACCAGCGACCTTTTTGCTGTGAGGCAAATGTGCTACCCACTACGCCACGTGGCACCCATTTTGATTCAAATGAATGATTATTAATATGTTAAAAGGACTATAATTAAACGAAATATTCTTAAAAATGAAATATGATTTGTTCTTTGGAAGAGTGTACTTGCATCGTGATGATATTAGATTGTCATTATATAATGACAATAGTCTTTAGTCTTTATATTTTGGTGCAATATTTCATACAACAAAAAATAGATATCATGATAGGCCTCCGTATCGCAGACACGCGCGATAAATTACATTTATTTTATGCATTGGTTGTTTTCAGGTGTAGCAGCATTTACCATGTAAAACTGTAGTTCACTGAAAACTTACACAAACAGTCATTATCACACAACGATATGTTCAATTTTGCAAGCATATTGCGTAGCTTATCAGTGAACTATGGCTCTGTGCAGTAAATGCTGCATCTAAAAGAACCTGCTGGAGATTTACTACTGATTACAGAACAGGCTTTACTGAAATAAGTGCATTTCAGTCACCTTTGATTATTTATGCAGCACTAATTGTTAGAAACAATGTACTTATCATGCTAATGTGGTACTGGTTTTGTGGAATGTTTATCATTTTAAGCGTGGGTTGGTTAAGGTAGGTGTAGAGTATACATACAGTACTTCAATTACAAAATAATTTACATGAATTAAATACAATTTATGTAATTAGTTGGCGGTTCATTCCGCTGTGGCTATCCCTGATGGATCAGAGACTAAGCCGAATTTATGTAATTGCATGCAGTTGTTTTGAACTATTTTCAATTTAAATTAAATTAATGCTGGGCAAAGATTAATCGCAATCAAAAATTAAAGTTTGTTTTGACATAAGATATGTGTGTGTGTATTATATATTAATACAGTATGTATTATGTATATGTGATACACACGCATACATAAAGACGATACTATACAAAACTATTTTGTTACATAGATATGTAAATGTATAAATTTGTATAACATACATTTGAGCTGCACAATATATCATTTCATCATCGATATCGCAATGTGTATATGATAGTCCAGTGTTTCTCAACTGGTGGGTCGCGACCCAAAAGTGTTGTCACGGGAACATTTTTAGTGGGTCGCGGAGTGTGTGTAAAACATAAATTTTTAACTTATTTTGCTTATACAGGACTTTTATTTTGAAATGAGCATACCGGACTTTTATTTTGAAATGCGTATACCGGACTTTTATTTTGAAATGCGCAATTGTACTTTGTAATATTTGTATAATTTGATACATTTTGTCCAATGAAATCAATAAAAAATTGTTTATTTGTAAGTCTTGTTGCTTTTCTTATGATTTATCTGTCACTACTTGTGTATGTTAACAAATAAATACAAATTAATTCATTATAATTCCTAAAATTAAAATATAGTTCCTAAAAATTTCACGGCTTGATGACCATGTAAAAATGTGGGTCCCATGGCCAAACCAGTTAAGATTCACTGTGATAGTCACATTGAAAAATATGCTGTTGAGTTGAG
Source organism: Danio albolineatus (assembly GCA_903798035.1). Taxonomy (NCBI): domain Eukaryota; kingdom Metazoa; phylum Chordata; class Actinopteri; order Cypriniformes; family Danionidae; genus Danio; species Danio albolineatus. The sequence continues at coordinate 2,091,977 of CAIGQQ010033701.1, forward strand.
ATTATAGTTGACCAGAAATCAAGTTGGCCCAATTTTTATAGTTATGTTTATAATTAGTACCTGTTTTATTGTTGTAATATTTTTCTAATGTTAATTAACGCACGATTAATATTGAAAAAAAAAAAGAAATAGATAAATAAAACAAAGCTACCGATTACAAGCCAGCTGTTCAGTTTACTTTCACTTCTTAAATAATTAATTCAGCACTGAATGTGTTCCTTATGTTCTCTCCATTTTAAACAAGCAGCAAAACTATTAGTGGTACGACCTGTAAAAGGAAGAACAACCTGCCAAACCAGGTTCCTTTGTCTGCATAACTCAAGAAAAGATTGCAGACTACATCACACGATTTCCTTTTTCCTCATTAAAAAAAAAAACATATACAAAAATGTACAATTCCTTTACACGCACATATTCTGCCCCATTTTCTGTAACAGCAACTTAGTTAACTTAGTTGTTATCCTAAGAAAAACTTGATAAATCAATCTAATCTATCTAATGAGGATTTTGATTTATGTTTATATTTTGAGTATTTATTTATTTGCATGCTTAAACTTTTATTGGTGAAACTGGTGAAACTACTTAGCAAAAATGAACAGCAATGCTATCCTATTCAACTGACTACAGATTCCTACACTAAAATATCCTGTAAATAGACACATACCTATTGAATGTAATGGAGGTAGACATGAAAAGACAACAGGACAGGAACAACGTGTCAAACTACTCAGAAAAAGGTCACACAAAAGACTTGGAGGAGAAACCTCAGGCTGACCATTAACATATTCAACAAGATTCTTCTTACTATTGTTCTTCTTATAAAGACTATTATCAACAGCTCAGTATCAAAATAATTGTCATGTCCATTATGTATAAGAGAGTGTTTTTGTGTGTATTTTTAGTGTATGCAGAAATGTTTGCTTCATTTTGTTTTATTTGACTTGGAAAAATGACACAATTCATACTATTTACTTATGTTTATTATTATTATTATTATTATTATTAAGATTTGGGGTGTTTATTAGTACTTATAAAGTAGGATCATATTACATCCCTAATCCTACCCAATACCTAAAGCAAAGTGGTATAAGTCATAGCTAATAATGGTTTGATAATAGTGAACATTGTGTTGTACCCTAAAATAAATTGTGACCTACTTCACAATGAGGCTCATGTTTTTACTAACATGAACTAAGAATAACCAAGCAGAATCTTCAACATTTACTAATGCATTATTAATAAAATCTAAAGTTAGACAAATTCAGAATTTGTGGCACTGGCACTGGCACTGGTGGTTTATTCCGCTTATTAACTGGTGGTTATTATTGACCTCTGAAATAAAGACTTAGTAGAAGGAAAATTAATGGATAGTTAATAATTCCTTACATATATATAGCGCTTTTCTAGACCCTTATGCCCCATTCACACGGGGTTTCAGAGTGAACGCTTGACGGAGAGCGTGTCTGAATCTTGGCGCTGACGCGATTGTCATAGTAGCGTCAGCCAATGAAATTTGACTCGAGCTCAGCAACTCTCCGGTATGAATCCCGGTATATATATATATCGATTGGTCATAAAGGACCGGGTGATTTCCGACTGCAATGATGAGTTTATCCTCCATTTTAAAATGTCTCCTCCGTTTACCGCTGTCAAACTGTATGGACGCTATTGGCTCTGAGCTGGGATATTTGCATAAAGCGATCTGATTGGCTGACGCTTCCACTGGCACTTGAAAAGTTGAGAATTTCTCAACTTCTGCAGCGAGCAACGCGGCTGAAGCGGTGCCGACGGATCCACAATGCAGTTCGACAACGCCTGACGTCACCCATTCAAAGTCAATGGGAAGCGTTGACGCTGACGTTACAGTCTATGATTACAGCGAGGACCGGGGAAGATGGTAACCATGGACTAAAGTGAAGATGGGGGGGGTGTGTGAAAGTTTTAGGAGTAGTAATATACAGCGCTCCTAAAACTGGCCTAGCAACGCCCATGATTTAAACTAAATAGATCGTTGGGTGTTTTATGATATGCTGTAATTAATTTGATCATGCGTTGTTTTTGTTATTATTTACCTTTATTTAACTTTATCTGCAGACATTACATGAAACATTAAGTCATGAAATTTTACTTGAATGTCTTGAAAAAGTCATGGAATTTTAGTAGTAACAATGTGTGTGAACACTGTACAATACTTCACCAATAAATGTTGGTGACTAGTTCCAGTGTGATGTTGGCATAAGGTTCTTGGAAGATGTGAAATTTTAGAGACTTGATATTTTTCCAAGTTGTGTGTGTACTGACGACATTTAGCAGACATTTTATTTCATTACACAGACTCGTGACTAAATATATGTGTTGTGACTTCACAGATACTACCTCCATATCTTTTATGCCCCATTCACACGGGGCTTCAGTGTCAACGCTTGATGGAGGGCGTGTCTGAAGTTTGGCGCTGACGCGATCGTCATAATAGCGTTAGCCAATGAAATTTGACCGGAGCTCAGCAACTCTCCGGTATGAATACCGGTATATATATATAGCGATTGGTCATAAAGGACCGGGTGATTTCTGACTGCAATGATGAGTTTATACTCCATTTTAAAATGTCTCCTCCGTTTACCGCTATCAAACTGTATGGACGCTATTGGCTACTCTCTGAGCTAGGATATTTGCATAAAGCGATCTGATTGGCTGACGCTTCCACTGGCGCTTGAAAAGTTGAGAATTTCTCAACTTCTACAGCGAGCATTGCGGCTGAAGCGGTGCCGACGGATCCACAATGCAGTTCGGCAAAGCCTGACGTCACCCGTTCAAAGTCAATGGGAGGCGTTGACGCTGACGCCCCGTGTGAATGGGGCGTTAAAGCGCTTTACACATTTTTGATGGGGAGAATCTCCTCATCCACCACCAGTGTGCAGCATCCACCTGGATGACACGACGGCAGCCATATTGTGCCAGATCGCACAACACACACCAGCTGATTGGTGGAGAGGAGACAGCGTGATGGTTATGATATGAGGATGGTTAGGCCAGTGGGCAAATTTAGCCAGGAATCCGGGTTTAAACCCCTTCTCTTTTTTGAAAGACATCGTGAGATTTTAACTGCGATTTCATTCACAAGACTGCGCTCACTGAGCACTTTACTGGGGCGTTATGACCCACACAAACCGCAGGTTGAGCACCCCCTGCTGGTCTCACACCTAGCTTTCCCATGTGGTCTCCCTTCTAGGTACTGACCGGGTGCAGTCCTGCTTGGCTTCAGTGGGTGAGAATGTGAGAGTTGCAGAGAGCTAGTTGCCGGCTGAGGCAAAGTGAGTAAGTTAAATAGGGATGGGCGGATCGATCCTGAAGTATCGATATTTTCAATACTTGGAATGTATCAAAAGGATCGATCCTCAAATAAAAGTATCGATCTTTTCTGGGGGGTTTTCTTATTGAGTGATCAGAGATTTTGAAATATCTAAATAATTATAGCGCCGCATATTATATAAATATTTACTTAAATTGGAACACGAATGGGAACTATAATATTCTTCCGCTGTATCTCCGCTAATGGGTCAGTTATCTCATGGTACTGTGGTACAAACACCACACACACCCAGTGCGGGTTGTAAAACTCGAGAGCGGAGCTGTCAACATCATGACTGAACGTAAACGAAGTATAATCTGCAGTTATCGTAAAAGTAATCGGTTAAAGGGAAAAAAAATCAACATTCTGTTGTTTCTTCACAAAAACCTGGAAACTGATTAGAATCAGGAAGCACAAATGAATATTGTGACTTAACTTTAAGATTCAATCCAAAGTTCTGCTGCTTTGACCTTTAAATAAAGTGAAGAGATTCAGTCGTGCAGTGTGTTATTGTTCATTGTATATGCTGCTGTTTAGCCAATTATAGTTCTGTAAATATTGATAAGTATCTATTTAAGTATCGATATCGGTGATACTTGTCTTGTAATACTTGGTATCGGATCGGAAACAAAAATATTGGTATCGCCCATCCCCAGAGTTAATATGAATTACTGTAAGAATGAACTTTATTTTTTTTAACTAATGTTAACAATGATGACTAAACACTATAGTAAATGTATTGTTCATTGTTTGTGTTAGTAAATACACTGATCAACTTTAACTAATGGACTTACTTATTATAAAGTGTGTGTGTGTATAGTCAAATGCAAAAGCCTCTTAAGTGCCATCTGACATTTTCAGATAAAATTAGTATTTTTCTCAGGCTCCTGTGTGTTTAGTAAGTTTGCTTGTTTGACAAAGAACTGGTCCCTATCGTTCCCTTTAAAGTGAAATAACTTTGAGGTAAAGTTGGTTTTATATTTACACATTCATTTCTTTTTGTAATAGTGGCAACTTATGACACACTATTTAGAATATTGCATGCAAGTATGACTTCAAAACAACATTAGCACGATTTAATTGACTGCGAACAATGTATTTTGACAGTCATCGGCTGCTAATATGATCCCCCTATTTTGAATTAGGAATACCTTAATGAAATGTTATTATTAAGGAGAAAGTCAGAATATAACACCAACTTTACCTCAATAAGTAACTTCACATACAGTAAATATGGGAGACGTAAAGGAGACATGATTATACAGGAGACATAAATATGGTCATGTAGCTTATGTGTGTGTGCAATGCATGCATGTTTTTTTACGTTTGACAGGGCACGAACACTAAAATATGTTTGTCATCCTGACACATAAAAGGCAGTCAACAATGAAATGAATGAATCATGTAAATGTCTCGTGCTGACTGCTGAGCTTTCTTATGGTAACGTAGGTGTAAGAAGAACAGGTACAACGAGTTCCCGGATGACGTTATGTCAAGTGTAAACTGGTCTTGCTAGTTGTTTAAAACCGGTTTCGTTTCAGCATTTAACAACAATTTCATGTCAAAAAAATACATTCATTTATTGTACATCAATACATGTCTTAACAGCCGACATTACTGCAGCTCAGATGTGCCTACGCAAGCTTCCTAGAAACAGTGCATCCACAATAATGTATTCCGGTTGGTCTGTCAACCATAATATGTGGTAAAAACGTAGTCATTGTTTAGTATCCATACGGGAATGCTAACCATTAGCATCGCAACATAACAGATTAAGTGTCCATACCTGCTGTTTTTCGAAATGTTCCCTCTCGGCTCCTAAAACCGACTCCGTCCTTCTGCTTTTGACCCGCGAAGGCACCTGTCGTATTGAATTCATCCTTTATATTGGAAAAAGCAAACGTTTTATGCTCCGAGTATCCGTCGGTTGACAGTCCAGTGTGGCTGTGTGAGCTTTAATTTCATATGTGGGCTTTATCAGGAACACCGCGACGCTATAAGTAGGACATGGAGGAAAAACCTGTTCTGGCTTCGTGGCTTTTTTTTCCGCCGGTTTGAGTCGTACTACAGCATTACTGTGGGAGGAGTAATAATCCGCCTTTTAGTAACGCTGCTATTCAATTCGGGACGAGGAGTTAGCATGGATAGCCTAAAATAGGGATGAATAGTCACGAAAATTTGATTTAAATATACTATTTAGCCTATATTTAAAAAATAGGCTAGTACATTTCCAGTCATTACTATGAAGATACGTTTATTATTAGGGTTCATTGAAGTTACACTGGAAGTTTACAGCCCCACACCTGAATTATGTCTCAAGTTTCTCAAAAATAAAAGTAAAAAGTTTCTGTAATAAAAATAGGCACTAGGATAATGACATGTCAGTATTTTTTATTGATTTTTATTTCCACATCAGGTCAAACACAGTTGTTGGCTACTGCAAAAGCAATGAAATCAACATGAAATTAGAGATGAAATAATATTACAAATAGTTGATCTTTACTTGAATTACTTTTGAAGTTACAAACTTAAAGAATATAACATTTTTACTTTATATTTGAGGTTTTTGTTTATTATCAGGGTTTATAATGATGAATAGTCACAAAAATGCTATTTAAAATGCTA
>CAIGQQ010033701.1:2118427-2140836 GCA_903798035.1 Danio albolineatus
GTCCGTCCGTCCGTCCGTCCGTCCGTCCGTCCGTCCGTCCGTCCGTCCGTCTGTCTGTCTGTCTGTCTGTCTGTCTATCTATCTATCTATCTATCTATCTATCTATCTATCCATCTATCTATCTATCGTTCAATCCATCCATCCATCCATCCATCCATCCATCCATCCATCATTTTATCGTTCCATCCATCCATCCATCCATCCATCCATTGTTTTATCTTTTTATCGTTTTGTCATTCTATCCATCAATCCATCCATCCATCCATCCATAATTTTATTGTTCTATCTATCCATCCCTCAATAGTTTTGTTGTTGTATTTATCCATCTATATCTTTCTGTCTCTCTATTTATGGTTCGATCTATCGTTCTATCTGTCATTCGGTCTATCTCTTGTTCTGTCATTCTATTCATCTATCGTTTTATTGTTCTATTGTTCTATCTATCCATCTATCTATCGTTTTATTGTTCTATCTATCTTAAAGACATCCTTATGGTTTTTGTTATTGTGTAGTAATCTTAAATATAATAGATGATGTATATATTATATTTTCGAATGTTATATAATGGTATATAATAATTATTTATTTATTAATTTACAGTGGCATCAAGTGGATTGAGTTCTTGAACAGCACAAATTATCTCAAAGACATCCTTGCTCTTCTGAAAGAAGGGAACGTCAGTGGAGCGCAATACTTGTGGTTACGACATGAGGTAAATCTTGATGTATGGGTTGTTCAGTTCATAAAGAGTTTAGGCCAAGTGCATGCCTTTTGACAATTGCATTTGTACTTAGTTTCTTCCCATGTCTGTTTGTCAACCCTATATCAAATGAAATACACAGAAAAATGCTATATTCATTCTTTTAATCATTCATTTATTCAGCATTATTAAACACCTTGTTGAAATTTGTGTATAACAGGAAAAGACAAAAGTTATAGTGCTGAAATGTACTACACTGTTTTCCCCAGAGATTAACTCCAAATTAGTAAGGTTATAAAATCGAGGTTACTAACAATTTGACTTCAGTACTGTGGAACAGAATATTAAATTAAGCAAAGAATTTTATTTTAGTGTTTTTCCTCAACAGTATGGACTGTTTTGATATGAGTGATTTAAAGATTTTCTGACCATGATGTCAAACTGACCTCATCAGTGGAGGACTGCTATTCTAGAGCAGAAGCATTCATTCATTAATTTTCCTTTCGGCTTAGTCCCTTTATTAATCCGGGGTCGCCACAGCGGAATGAACCGTCATGAACCGAGGAAACCCACGCAACCACGGGGAGAACATGCAAACTCCACACAGAAATGCCAACTGGCCCAGCCGGGGATCGAACCAGCGACCTTCTTGCTGTGAGGCGAACATGCTACCCACTAGGCCACCGTGGCGCCCAGAGCAGAAGCAAATGATTAGATTTTGATTTTAATATATTAGCATTAACTTGTTTGAATCAGTTGTTCACCTTGAAAATAGCAATGTGCAAAGCCAATTTTGATTTTACAATGACTTAAAGTGAATGTTTTTCCAGGGTGAGTTTGCCAGTGAGTTTGATGAGGGCTGTCTGCATGCTCTGCTGAGCTCCATTTCATCTGACATCCCATCACAGGACCTCATTCCATGGTTTAAGGGTGTTGTGGTCCCATTTGTGTGGAGGGTGCTGCCCAAAGGACAGGTATCAGGACAGCAAATACACATTGTTTTTGATTGCGTCTTTGTGACAATGTTTATGAGACTTTTTAAGCACAGCAGTTCTTATTCTGTATGTACAGTAAAGTGGATAAAAATAGGTTTTGTGTTCATGTGTTGTTTTTAAAATCACTATAGATGTAGTACTGAAGTGTAAATTAAATGTCTAATTTATTTCTAAAGCATTGATATTTAAAATAAACTTATTTAATGTTTAAACTGGGCAAAAATGATGTTTTTTACATGCCTGCAGAAAATCATTGCCAGGTGGTTGGAGCACCGAGCGAGGAATCTGGAGTTAACAGAAAAGGTAGTGAACTATTAAGATAATTTTTGTCAGTATTGGAATAGTATTTTTAAAATGCATATATGACTGCGTAATACTTTGGTTCACAATCATGATGTGTAATAAAACAAGATTGTATGTTAAACCAGTGCTCTACTGAAAAAACATAAATGGTTTAAATTTGAGTTAAAGGTGCTGTATGTAAGGTATTGACTCTTCTAAAGCATAAAAATACCATAATATTTCGGCAGATATTCAGATATTTAAGAAACATGCTAAGTGAACATTCTTGTTTATCTGAAAAACAATGCCGAAGTCAGATATTCTGCTTTGAAAATGTGTTTTCCGTGCCGGAATGCTGTCTTAGTTTTAGTCATTTTAACCCGCTCATTGCCAGTTTAGCCTATTATATTTCAGCACCCCGGGTTGTCTTGGTGGAAAATAGCATCTTTCATTCATTTATTCATTCAGAAAGGCTCTGAAAGCTTGCGTCCGTGACTGAAATGTGACCTCTGGTGGACAGTAGCAGACTCCGAAATGAGACACAGATTCTCTTTTTAATATGGAAAATATTCCTTTTATCGGGTGCCGTTGCTTTTATTTAGATCACTCACTGCTGGTCCTCAATCTGGCAACCTGCGATTGCATTTGTTTTGTTCCAGGAGTGCAATACCTAGTTCAATCACTGGGTGTCAAACTTACTTGCTGCACCTTTATTTTGTCAGTGGAAAAACTTAAACTAGTCCAACTGGGAAGATGATTGTACTAAATGTGTAATACAATTATAATATATTTGTAATAAAATGTTTATAAAATATGTCTTTATCCTCAAATGTCACTAAAATGCTTTATTTCTATATATTTCTTTTCCCTTTTCATATCATAATTCTCTAATCGCTATTTTGCTGATTATTAGATTTTATTTATTTATTAATTTTTTTTATATCCAATTTTGTGTCATATGTGTGAGATATATGTCCCTGACTGTACAATGTTTCTGATTTTACTCGGACATTTAAATATTACCTCTGTTTTTCCTTTGGACCATGTTCCTGGATTTGTATGCTGTAAAAGAAAAATGAACTAAACAAAGAATTAAAAATAAATAAATGAAATTGTATCAATGTGAAATGCGTTCAATGCAAAAGGATGTGTGCAAATTACTGTATGTTTATTAAAACTCATACATTTCTGGCAATTTATCTTATAATTATTATTTATTGCCGTTTACTTTTTTTTTTTTAAATAGAGTGACTGGCCACAAAACGGACTCCTCCTGGCTGAACTTGGCTTGCCATCCCTCTGGAGGTCTATGGGTTTGGTAAATGTCAAGTTTTTTAGTAACACTTTAGGTCACAATTCATGCTGTAAACTACTAGCTTATTATTACCTGCCTATTATTAAGATATGAACTGTTCATTAGTAGTAAAGTTCGATCTCTAATCCTACCCTAAACCCAACTTCTACCTTATTAACTGTTATTAAGCAGCTAATTGGTAGTTTATTAAGCTAGTAGTCTCAGTTAATGGTTTGTTGATACCGTGAATTGTGACCTAAGCTCAAGTGTTGCATGTTTTTCAAATTTAAATTTGACTCAGCTTTAAATATTACCCTATTCTTTTTAGGTTATGGAATAATACTGACCAGACCAATGCATTTGTTAAGAAAGAATGAATTTGTTTTTCAGGCTGAAATCTGTGGAGCAGCGGAAGTGGAAAGTCTGAGATCACTTGTGGCAAACCTCCGCCAGCTTTGTGACCTCTACACCAAATATAACTGCCACCTCTCACTATCTGACTATGAACGAGTGAGTATGAAAGCTTACATATTCTTATATCATAGTGACCTTGCTAGTATTAAACACTTAAGGGAAGGTTTGAAGATATCGTCAATAGCGTATTATATCTAACTCATCTTCTCGTTTTTGGCCTCTAAACCAAATGTCAACTGTAACTGTATTTTCTTGGGAAAATGTTGGCATTTAGACTAGTTTGAACTAAGATGCATGATACTGGTAAAATATGTGAAATTGTTATTAAGTATTGCGATGATTATATTCTTTGTGATACAACATTTTCCTAGAGCTGGGGTGTCCAAACTCGGTCCTGGAGGGCCGGTGTCTTGCAAAGTTTAGTTCCAACCACAATCAGACACACCTGGGCTAGCTAATTAAGCTCTTACTAGGCTTTCTAGAGACATCCTTGCAAGTGTGTTGAGGCAAGTTGGAGCTAAAATCTGCAGGACACCGGCCCTCCAGGACCGAGTTTGGGCACATTAAATGACCTAATTAAATAAATGTAAAAAATTGTCTAGGTGCAAATGTTTAGACTTAAAAAAAACACTATGAATGAAATTTTGACTCTCAGCTGTTGTTTTATTCTCTTGTCTCTACTAAAGCTAGTTTTTATTTGGGCCGGTCTAGCCAATAGTAAAACAGCACCTGTTGGGAAAAGCATCAATGTAGTATATCACAATTTGATTGGTTAAATTTAGATAATGCAACGCACATGCTTGGCACATAAAATAAAATAAATTTATCACACATCCCAGTGATTCGGAAATCGTCTGTACTGTTATTACAATAACGATATCTTTTTGATGTATTGTGCAGCCCAAGTTTAAACCTTGTATCTAAAAGCTTGTGTGTTAATTTATTCATTAATTTATTCAATCATTTTCCTTCGGCTTAGTCCCTTATTTATCAGGGGAATGAACCACCAACTATTCCGGCATATGTTTTACACAGCGGATGCCCTTGCAGCTGCAACCCAGTACTGGGAAACACCCAATACACACTCACATTCACACACATACACTACGGCCAATTTAGTTTCTTCAATTCACCTATGGCGCATGTCTTTGGACTGTGAGGGAAACTGGAGCACCCAGAGGAAACCCTCGCCAACACAAGGGAGAACATGCTAACTCCACACAGAAATGCCAACTGACCCAGCTGGGGCTCGAACCAGTGACCTTCTTGCTGCGAGGCGACAGTGCTAACCACTGAAGCACCGTGCCGCCTTGTGTATTCATCTAATGCATAATTTAACCAGTCTTTGAAAACCAAATGTTGTGTGTTTTGTGGCAGGGAAGCACACGTAGCATGGCCTTTCTGATGCTGGATAAGGTGCAGGCCCCAGAACTGATTCCTGCAGTGATCGAGAGCAGCGTTGAACCATACGCTCTGGAGAATGGATTGGACCTGGACCAGACTCTCTTAGATTATATTAAGGTCACTTTTTTCGTTTTTACTCTGGTGTTAACTGAGCTAAATGCAGTAGTAGTTAGGGCTGGCAAATTAATCAGAAAAAATGTTTTGATGTTGATAGTTTACTCAATTTAGTTTAGGAAAATTGATGTTTACCGCATTATTTTTAGGTGTACTATCGTTGTACAGTATACAGTTAAAGTCATAATTATTACCCCCCCTTGAATTATTAGCCCCCTGTATATTATTTTTTAAAGATTTTTTTCAACACATTTCTGAACATAACAGTTTTAATAACTCATTTCTAATAACTGATTTCTTTTATCATTGCCAAGATGACAGTACATAATATTTGACTAGATATTTTTCAAGATACAATAATTCAGCTTAAAGTGACATTTAAAGGCTTAACTAGGTTAATTAGGTGATTAGGGTCATTGTGAGGCATTATGAGGCAAGTCATTGTGTAACGGTGGTTTGTTCTGTAGACAATCAAAAAAATATTGCTTAAGAGGGCTAATAATATATAATAATAAACCTTAAAATGGTTTAAAAAAACTAATTATTCTAGCCGAAATAAAACAAATAAGACTTTCTCCAGAAGAAAAAATATTATAGGAAATACTGTGAACAAAATCTTTGCTTTGTTAAATATCATTTGGGAAATATTTTTAAAAGTATAAGAAATTTACAGGAGGGCCAATCATTATGACTACAGTGCTCAGCACAATGGAGTACACCCCATTTTGAAAATGAATATGTTTATTTATTTTTCAGTGAGTATATGCAATTTATTTTGGGGCAATTAAACAAAACAGATTTATTAAACAGATATATTTGTTAAAATAATATTTTAGTCATCAAACATATTTAGAAATTTAAAGATAATACAAATAAATTTAAGCAAAATGTTGCAAAATTACAACCTACAAAATTTAAACTAAATTTTTCAATTATTTTGCTTCTCTTGATTTTTCCTCTTTTAAAAAAAAATTGTATTTAATATTTTTCTAGAACATATACATTTGGGTGCACTAGTTTTTGGACCGTTATTTTGTTAGATAAGCTCCAGATTTGGCTTCAGTACTGACTAATCCAATGTACATGCACTAATATAATATTGTAAAGCTTCCTATTAAAAATATGAATTTAAAAGATCGATTTATGAGGGGTGAAATTATATATGCTGAGCACTGTACACACTGTACAAATATATAATTTATAAAATTTTTTTCCTGGTGTCGCACTTCAGATAGTCCTGCCAGTACATCCTTATCAAAGTTTAAGCCACACTGTGTAAATGGTGTTTATTGATAACTCATGAAATGCATGTTGTTTTATCAGCTCCTATTTTGATTTCATGCGTTTCATTGTTTTAGGACTTGCTTGATTGTTGCAGCTCTCAAATCACTTCTCTCTTCACTGAATGGGAAGCTAAAGCCGTGGCTGTACTTCACTGCATGAAAGACACTAATGTAAGATTTTATACACTTTACAGTATATTGTACACACTATTACAATGAATCTATAGAAATGATTTATTCATTTGTGTGTGCATATTGAATGCAGAGCATTGTGTGAGGTGTAGTTTGGTTGACTGGTGGAGTGTATGGAGAGGTGGACTGCCCTCTAGTGGGTCTTGTTGGCATACTAGTTGATAACTGTGTCAGTTTCAACAATCAATGAAGCAGCAAAGTGAAAATAAATAGTTGATCCTGATTATAACATGATTTTTAAGTACACCTTTAATACTGATATTCTGTAGAGAGGAGCAGTTCTCGCAGACAAAAAAAAAACATTTGTGTATATTGAAGTAATTTTCTAATTAAAATGTAATTATTATGATATATCATAACATTAATTAAGAAATTAAAGAAAGAAAAAACTTAGCAATAACAGACAAAAAAGCAGGTCTGGAGATCTGGATTTATTTTGATTCAAAGTTCTGAGGTTTTCTTACTATCAGGCTACTTTTAAGAGCTAAAGATGCATCGATTATTCTCAATTATGAGAATGCGTTGAAAGCTTTGTTTTTTCATCACACATCATCATTACACATTATATATGTAAATCTGAATTTCAAATGTCATATTTGTGAATCTAATTGATCATATAAGCTGTCGTTTCTGACCATAAATATAATATGACTTTAATTATGGCATTTATTTAGAAACAATGGTAATATTACTATTGTTGTTGTTGTTGTTGTTGTTGTTGTTGTTAATAATGTTGTTGTTATTAATGTTGCTATTATTATTGTTGTTGTTATTATTAATAATGTTGTTATTAATATTGCTATTGTTGTTGTTATTATTAATAATGTTGTTATTATTATTATTAATAATTTTGTTGTTGCTGTTGTTGTTATTATTATTATTATTAATGTTGTTGTTGTTGTTATTAATTTTGTTGTTGTTTTTGTTGTTATTATTATTATTATTATTATTATTATTAATGTTGCTATTATTATTATTATTGTTGTTGATGTTGTTGTTGTTTTAAACCACTGTAGATTCTGTTGACAGAAATGTGTCTCTTATCCTGTTTTAGAAAGTGATGGATGCTGTGATTGAAATAATGTACAAGGCTGTGGTTCCTTGGAGTGACACCATTGAAAAACTGGTTCAGCTGCACTTGGAGAAGGAACATCCAAAGTGAGTGATGTATTTAGCCTTTCACACTGCAAGTAAATTATTGTTTCTAGTCCAAATATATAAAAAAAATTAAATCAAGAAGCTTTTTTAGACAAGCAAAAATACTGACTTCTTGTCAGAAGTAATATACCAAAATGAAGTGAGCATTTCCTTAAAACAAGCTAAATAATCTGCCAATGGGGTAATTAAAAAAATCCAGTGTTTCCTTTTGACACAAGATTATTTTGATCACCCCATTGGCAGATTATTTAGCTTGTTTTAAGGAAAAACTCACTTAATTTTGACATTATTTTTTAAAACAAGATCATCAGACATAGAGGTATTGTTTGCCTTAAGGATCTACAGTATTAGTGTTTGAACTAACTTAACAGCTGGCTTAGAAATGCACTTACGGTATGTAAAATTCAGTCAGCGCTAAGTTGTAAGGAAATGAAACATTATGTGAAATGGCTACAGCAGCAGAAGACCACACCGAGTGCCACTCCTGTCAGTTGACAGGAAACTGAGGCTACAATTCGCACTGGCTGACCAAAATTGGACTACAGAAGATTGGAAAAACATTGCCTGGTTTGAGTCTGAACAAATCTACAATATTAGTGTTTGAACTAACTCGTAACACTGATTTAGAAATTCACTTGAGGTATATAAAATTCAGTCAGCGCTAATTTGTTAGGAAATGAAACATAATATGAGTGTAGTTTTTAGTCTAAGGTTGTTATTTTCATATCTCCAGACAGGAGTTGCTGAGAGAAGGATACAGACTGATGGAAATAAAGAAGCTTCTCAGATGCTATGGTATCCGCAGCTTGGCCCTATCTAACAGTCGAGACATCATGGTGAGTTTAAATGTGCAATATATTTACAATGTATGGTAACACTTTATTTCGATGGTCCATTTGAGTATTAGTAGACTGTCTACTTAATATCTGTTGATACTGACATTCAACAGACATTTAATTGACTATAAGAAACTTTGAAAGTACATGTCAACTTATACTAACCCCAACGCCAAACCCCAACCTAACAGTCTACTTATAGTCTAGTGAGAATTAGTTGCAATGAAACTTAAATTCAACAAACTGACAATCAAAAAAGTGTGACCCAATGTATTTACTCCTGCTGTTCTATAGACGGCACCTGCTGGATTAGCATTTTCATTCATTCGTTCATTTGCCTTCAGCTTAGTCACTTATATATCGGGGGTAGCCACAGTGGAATGAACCGCCAACTATTCCAGCATATGTTTTACACAGCGGATGCCATTCCAGCTGCAACCCAGTTCTGGAAAACACCCATACACACTCATTCACACACAAACACTACAGCCAATTTAGTTTACCCAATTCACCTATAACACATGTCTTTGGACTGTGGTGGAAACCGGAGCACCCGAAGGAAACCCATACCAATACAGGAAGAACATGCAAACAGAGATGCCAACTGGTCCAGCCAGTACTCGAACCAGTGACCTTCTTGCTGTGAGGCGACAGCGCTAACCACTGAGCCACCCATTTTTATTCAGTATATAAATAATGTAGGGCGCCACGGTGGCGTAGTGAGTAGCACGTTCGCCTCACAGCAAGAAGGTCGCTGGTTCGAGCCTCAGCTGGGTCAGTTGGCATTTCTGTGTGGAGTTTGCATGTTCTCCCTGTGGTTGCGTGGGTTTCCCCCAGAAGTCCAAAGATATGCGCTATAGGTTAATTGGGTAGGCTAAATTGTCCGTAGTGTATGTGTTTGAGTGAGAATGTATGGATGTTTCCCAGAGATGGGTTGCGGCTGGAAGGGCATCCGCTGCGTAAAACAAATGCTGGATAAGTTGGCGGATCATTCCGCTGTGGGACCCCGGATTAATAAAGGGACTAAGCCGACAAGAAAATGAATGAAAGAATATAAATAATGTTCTAGTTTAGGATTAGTTTCTTACAATCAGCATTTAGTGAATATACTGTAAGTTAAAACGTCGCCAATGTTACCAGTCGAAACCTAAAGTGGCCACGAGATTGTAAAAAGTATGGAAAGAGATCTTAAATGGTATTAAATTTCACTCTCAGATTCCTGTATACCAGGGGTGCTCAACCCTGTTCCTGGATAATAATCTATATTTCATCATGATCTACAGGAAAACAGACAACTGTTGTCTCCATATTCCTGGAGATCTTCCTTCCAGCAGAATTCAGCTCCAACCCTGATCAAACACACCTGCATGTAATTATTAAGTACTGTTCAGGTCCTAATTAATTAGTTCAGGTGTGACTGAACAGGGTTGAAGCTGAAATCTGCAGGAAGGTAGATCTCCAGGAACAGGGTTGAGCACCACTGCTGTATACCCTG
Source organism: Danio albolineatus (assembly GCA_903798035.1). Taxonomy (NCBI): domain Eukaryota; kingdom Metazoa; phylum Chordata; class Actinopteri; order Cypriniformes; family Danionidae; genus Danio; species Danio albolineatus. The sequence continues at coordinate 2,128,595 of CAIGQQ010033701.1, forward strand.
TCAAATAAAGTTAAATTACTATCTGTGGCTGTTTTCTTTCTGCTCAATGTTCAATAACGGTTGTCTGTTTTCCTGTTCATTATAGATCATGATGAAATATAGATTATATACAGCTGAAGTCAGAATTATCAGCCCCGCTGTTTGTTTTTTTTCCTCAATTTCTGTTTAATGGATATTTTTCAACACATTTATAAACACAATAGTTTTAATAACTCATTTCTAATCACTGATGTATTTTATCTTTGCCATGATGACAGCACATAATATTTGACTAGATATTTTTCAAGACACTTCTATACAGTCTAAAGTGACATTTAAAGGCTTAACTAGGTTACTTAAGTTAACTAGTAGGCAGGTTAGGGTAATTAGGTAAGTTACTGTATAATGATGGTTTGTTCTGTAGACTATCAACAAAAAATTAACTTAAAGGGGCTAATAATATTGACCTGAAAATGGTTTAAAAAAAATTTAAAACTGCTTTTATTCTAGCTGAAATAAAACAAATAAGACTTTTTCTGGAAGAAAAAGTATTATCAGACATACTGTGAAAATTTGCTTGCTCTGTTAGACATAATTTGGGAACGATTTAAAAAAGAAAGAAAATTCAAAGGGATGCTAGTAATTCTGACTTCACCTGTAGATTATTCCTTGTGAAAGTCAGGGAATTTAGCTTGGAGTTCCCACACTGTATAAGGCAAATAACAATAACATTAAAAGCAAGCATATTTTTTAGATGATACAGACTAGACAGCCTATACACCCTCAAAAATGCAAAGGATCTAACTTGTTAGTTTCAGTCTCTCTTGTCCTTCAAGAAGCTGATGTTACTTGTTGTTTGCTTTGCTTAGATGCTTGTGAGGTACATCCTGAAGCAAGACCTTCCCACTTCTCTGGAAGATTCACTAAAGTTAATCGAGGCCTACAAACTTAACCCAGCAGAGTTCCACCATCTTCACTGTATCCAGCTTATACAGCGCAACAAGGTATTACTCCTTCAGAATTGACTGTTCTGAAGGGCATGTGCTATGGAGAAAATGTATTTTTGACTTTTTTTAAAGAGGAGTATGCTACTTATTGCAAGGATGTGATTGTCTCTCATTCTATGGATTTCCTTATTTTCCATGCTTAAGGGGCAACCCCTGTTATTTGAAGCAAGGGTGTCTCAATCATCAAACCTATCCAGGCTATTGTGTAGAAAACATAATGATATTGTGTAGTCCTATAATGTGACGAAGTCGCTGACAATATGCAAGCTTATGAAATGGCTTTGAATGCGTGCACTTTTGAGAATTAGGATTGGGCCTTAGATTTCGGGAAACTGATCCATTTGGGACAGCTAGGAAATATTTTTTGGAAGTATTTCAGAATTTTTTTACATTGTCTTTGCAGAGGGAGAAGTGCACCACACTGCTTAAGAGTCTGCCACATTCTGAAGCCATATTTGTGATTGAGCGAATGGCTTGCTGGGCAAGACTTGAACTCCAAGACAAGCAACACATTTCTGAAGAGGTCAGAAGTTATTTGAGAGAAAGAGAGTCTGATATGTCAGTGGTTATCAACAGTTCTGTGGATCCACAGCGTATTCATTTTAGTTTAGCAATTTGCATAATGTTTTAGAGTAAAAACTGGATACAATTTTTTTTCATATTTATTTAGATATTTTATTTATTTATTTATTTTTACGTGTTTTGTGAGATTTAATGATGATTTATACTTCTGTGTCGAGTAATCGGTGTGACCCTCGGTGCCTGTCTTGTTCGTAGCCATGCATTTATACTTCCGCGTGCTGTTTGTGTTGAATAGCACTTCCAAAACCCTAGCTGGCAGTAGGTTGTTATGTTCCTCTGTGTCGAGTTTCTTTGCTGGTGTTTTGTTTTCTCTGAACGCTACCTTAGTGTATAAGCAACTAAAACTCGCTCATTCAGAGGCGGGAACCGGCGGACGTGCCACAACTATAGTCATAAGGTAAACACAAAACAAAAGTCGATCCTAAAAAGAGGGTCTCCTGTCATGCCTTTAATTCTTCAATAATGGGCAATACTGTTATGTTCAAGGCCACTCCTTTCTCTCCCCACCTTACCATCTACCCCCCCCCCCTCTTATTTTTCATTCATTCATTCATTCATTCATTCATTCATTTATTTATTTATTTATTTATTTATTTATTTATTTATTTATTTATTTATTTATTTATTTATTTATTTATTTATTTATTTATTTATTTATTAATTCCTTTAATTCTTTATTATTATTATTACTAAAATTATTATTATTTAATTATTTTAGTATGTGTATATACAAGTATATATGAGTGTAGGTGTCTGTGTGTATGTATGGGTGTGCATGTACATATATATTTTATATATTGCTTCATTTTTTTTCTTTTTTGTATTTACAACCATTTTGGTAGCTAGAAATTGAAGGACTAACATGCAAAAAAAAAAAAACTTCTACACTGTATTGCATTCTATGTAATGTTCTATTTTCTAATAAAAATAAGTTCCAAAAAAAACAAAAGTCGAGTCCCCCTTCATGGGACTCGACACTTGTAAACACTCGGGCTCGCGGGTCTCAGCACTGCCCACACTCGTCACAGCTACCAAGCCGACCAATCACAGATCTTGTGCTATGCGTCTGTGTAACGTGTAGTTACATTTTTGTGAGCCATGGCGAAGGCTACACGGCCGCGCAAAGGATGTGCCAGAGCATACGCGTTCGCTTGACACAGAAGTATAAATCAGCCTTAATGTGTACAAGATGAAGACAGATTTCCTGAGTTAAATGTCTTTTGTTTTAATAGCAGAAGAAATTACAAATGCTGATATCACAGATTATGGTCGAAGCTTTAAAGTACCTGCAGAGCATTCAAACCGGTGAGTATGCTACTGATTGTGTTAATGCTGACTTACTATTTCTACTAGATAAGATGACTTTAAAATATGAGTTCATGAATTTCTCGAACTAAAAGATTAATTGTCGTCTCAAAACTAGCTCTGAAGATGTTTCGTTTAAAATGAGAATTGTTGTCATCTCTAAAATGTTTTTAAAAAGTTGTTAACGAGCCAAAGTAATTAAGAATATGATTTAATTTTGTATATACTTTTTTTATTAGTTTGTTTTGCCTAAAGAAGACTCTAAAATGCAAATAAATGCACATTTTAAATAAAATCAAATCACTTTTATTGTCACATCATCAGCAGCGCGTGTGCTATGATGAGTGTAAAGCTTTGGTGCTGGCTTCAGACAGTGCACAATACAAATACAACGACAGTGCAAAATACAGACAGTGCAAATACAACATACAACAACATACTCCCAAAAAGAAACAAAACAATGTACAATTGGCAATGTTGACAGCAGGACATAGGAGACGATGAATAGTGGTTGTAGGTAGTATTGTTAAGTATGGATTGGTTAAAGTGTAGTCCATGCTATATGTTGATGGTGTGCAGTAAGTGGTATGAAAAGAGTTTGTGTGAGGTGTGTCAAATGTTCATCAGCCTGATAGTCTGTGGGAAGAAGCTTACCTTCAGTCGGCTGGTGCGTGACCGGATTTTACTCTCATCTTCTGAGTCAGTCTATTGTTTTCAGTCTTGTCTTGAGCTTAAACTGCCTTTGGATCAGTTTAAACTCTTAAATGTTCATTTTTCATATTTTTATTTTTATTTGTCTTTCCTGCTTAAGATGTTCCCTTTTGTAGATGGACATGAATAAAAGTCTCCGTAAAAACATCAGCTGTATTTTTATATGCCTTATTAAAAACAATGGCTATAAATTTATATACCTTTTAATAAAAACATTCATGGTCACTGTGAGATCGACACTAAATCAGGCAGCAAATCAAATGTCCATACCATTTCCCATTCATTCATTCATTCATTCATTCATTCATTCATTCATTCATTTTCCTTCGGCTTAGTCCCATATTCATCAGGGGTCGCCACAGCAGAACGAACCGCCAACTATTCCGGCAAATGTTTTATGCAGCGGATGCCCTTCCAGCCACAACCCAGTACTGGGAAACACCCATACACACACACTCATACACTTTTTATACACAGTTTTTTCAATTGACCCATAGTACATGTCTTTGGACTGTGGGGGAAACCGGAGCACCCGGAGGAAACCCACGCCTACACGGGGAGAACATGCAAACTCCACATAAAAAACGCCAACTGGCCCAGCTGGGGCTCGTACCAACGAACTTCTTGCTGTGAGGTGACAGTGCTAACCACTGAGCCACCATGACGCTGCTATACCATTTCTAAATGAAACAGATTAAAGGCATATACAGTGTTATTATGCAAATAAACTTAAACTGAATTGATTTTCTTTGAAACTTAACGCTTCTTGTCCTTTGTTTCCTGTAGATGACGCCTTTAAAAAAACTGAATGTGAGAACAATCTGAAGATGTTCACAGCCATCGCTCATCTACAGGTCTGCCTTTATTTAAAGATTGGTTTTGAGGCATTCGATGCAATATTTAAACATAAATATTCCAAGACAAGTGAAATTGTTAATGTTACAGTGGTTTAATCAGAGATGCAACAATATATTGGTCACTGATACTTATCACAGATATGACTAATTTACTGATGGTTTATCAATTGCATGGAGGAAATAAGATGCACAAATTTACAAAATTTAATTCACATAGCAACAGCACTGGTTTTATTTTATTAATTTAATCATTTATTGTTTTATTATTTTATTAATTTATAAATTTTTATTTCTTTTCTTTTATTAAATAAAATGTTATATGTTTAAAAAAAGTTTAAATATTAAATATCACATTTGAAGATTGTCATATTGTAATTTTTTTTTAATGTTAAATTGTTTGTCTCTCTTAAAATGTTGAATAATAAATGGATCCAAAAAAAGAAATTTCAATGTCAACTGGACGCAATCCATGTTCAGTAAAACTTTTTTAATGGAGGAAATTTTTTTTTATCAAAAGCTAGCACTGTATGCCAGCGATTCCCAACAGGGGGGTCCCGGCCCACTCCCTGGTCACGTCTTATTTAAAAAAAAATGTTTAGCAGTGGACAATTAGGAGAACGATCATGTTGCCTTAGTTCCTTTTATCGCCTGGCTGACTAAAAAATGGACAAATGGACAAAGTCTTACTGATTCGCCTTCAGCAGCTTATAGTAATGACTCAAGCATATTGGACCCAGGGGAGGAAGCGCCAAACATTTCGGGTAGCAGTGCTAGCAATACTGGAAACCCAATATGCAGGAAATACCAAGATAGTTACCTGAACTATGGTTTTATTCCATTTTTTTTAAGCAAAAAGTCCCTGACCCAGCCACAGTGTATTATCTGTGTCAAAGTTCTAGCTAACAAATGCATGAGAACATACAACTTTTTGTCCTATTAAAAATACAGTATATATTACTTTATATAAGCCTATCATATCTTTTCCGTCATATATCTATTATAAGATATCATATATGCTCCAAGATCCCTTTAAGTGTACAGGAGAAGTCGCATGTGTCTTTGGGCAAGATTGTAGGTTTATCATTTTTTTAAATAAATAAAAAGAAACTGATTCTAACAATAAACAAATATTTTTCCCCTATAGCATTCATTAGATGAAAAAAAAAACAATACTTGTATAATCTAAAGAAGCTGTTTAGTTTTCTAAGCACTCAAGCTATCTTCAATCCCATATGCTAAAAAGTTTACTATATAGCTGGCGCATTCTGGTACATTTCTTTTTTTTGTAGTGTGCCTGGGCAGTGAAAGCAAAGGACAGACAGTGGTGTTCCTGCAGAAATCTGTCAGATGTTGTTGGTTCTGGATGCAAAGACTCTTCTCAGGAAACGTGTGGCAGACTTTGAATTTCAGAAAAAGGGGGAGAAGTTGTTATAGTGTTAAAGGGATAATTCACCTAAAACTGAAAATTGTCCAAAACCTTCACTTGTTCCAAACGTGTTTGACTTTCTTTCTTCTGTTGAACACAATATAAAATATTTTAAAGCAAGCTGGAAACCTGTAACCATTGACTTCCATAGTATTTGTTTTTCTTACTAAGTCAATGGTTACAGGTTTTCAGCCTTCGTCAAAGAATCTTCTTTTGTTTTCAGCAGTAGAAAGAAATTTTTCATTTTGGGTGAACTATCCATTTAATTAAAAAATGGTCAGTTAGTTCACTTTGTTTATTAATGGTTTTCTTTTGCATAAACTGGATATAGGGTTGATATTAGTTCACCAAACTGAAATAACTTTAACTCCATATAAATCTCTGACCATGAAGAACATGTTCAAGTGTGTTCAGTCCTAACCTGATGCACAGCTATGATTTGTGGTAAATGTCATGAATGGAAAAAAAGCAGATTTTTTTAGACGGGATGTTTGTCATAGATATCAGAAATAAGGTCATGTTCGGTAAATGAAGTCCGTTATTTTGACAGATTTGCCCTTACAATTGTTCTGAAACCTTCTTTATAAAAAAAACACAGTAGTTTTACACAGAAAGTGTCCGTGTTGCACTGTAAATGGCAGAATCCGTCTTTGCTTCCACTATCATTTTCGCCATGAAGCGCACCTTTACCATTGACATATGAGCTCAAAATGGTCATCTAAAATAACGCATATATGATGGCTATGAGCGGAATTGCGGAAAATAAACCTTGTAAGTCTGGTCAACGAATGACATGTTTAGTTTTGGTTCTAAAACATTCTGCTTTAAAAGCGAACTGTACGGCATGCAACATTGTAACAATTTTACTCCGTTTCGGAAACAAAGCAGTCGATATGCAGGGATGAAAACACTCGTCATATAAAAGAAAAAGCTAGGTATCACAGACGATTAACATGAGTTAAACCACATCTTTATGTCCGAGCTTTGATATGAATCGGCAATGAATTTGAGGAGAGGGGCACAAAAGGGGCCATACTGATTTCAAAGGGGGCCGGTGCCCCTGTGGCTCCACCCCTAGATCCGCCCCTGGTCTCAAGATGTAACCGATCCAAATGGCCTACTGATGTTTTGCTTTTATATTTCCACACTAGGCTATTATTTGTGCATAAACATATCTAGATATAGTAATAAACATACAGTTTGTCTGAAAACAATTTTTTTTGTCATACTTACTGCAAACTTATATGAGAAATAATATCATTAAATGTGGAGGGGGGCCTTACCATATTTTCTGGGGGAAAAGGGGGTCACAGGCAAAAAAAGCTTGGCAATCACTGCTGTATGCAATAGTACTAGTATACTGTATGCATCAGTATCGGCCAAAAAATCCTATTGGTGCATCCAAAGTTTTCATTTAAATGTGTGTTTTTAAATTTTTTTTATTTAGGAAGACTTTGACATCTTTTTGACACCAGAGGAATATGATGACCCGGTAGTGAGACATAAGTTCAACCAGCAGCTCATCACCGCATATGAGAACACACAGGCATGGCGGCGCTCAGGGAAACAACACCCGGACAAGGTTTCAGACATTCACCTGAATGGCAGTGCTGCAGTAGCCAATGATCCGGATGGGAAAACCAAGAGCCTCTCCACTGAAGCGGGGCTACACCGGCTGGCCAGACAGCTGCAGAAGACTGAGCAGGAGCTGTGGGCAGACCTGGCTCTGAGAGCTCTGGATGCTGGAAACGTGGAGAAAGCCCTGCAGATCCTCAGGTGAACAGAGAGAAGGCTGGATAAGGTCAAAGTTGTCTTAAAACCAAAAACGAGACCTGTTCTTGGCTTAAAGTCGGAACACACCAAGCCGACATCAGGATTAGGGCTTGAACGATATTGGAAAAATCGAACATTGCCATATTTTGTTATTCTGCGATATATATTGTGATATGAATACAAATTCATCAGATTGTTTTGGATTTTTCTGTAGGGGAGAGCGTCTGCATATAATCTAATAAACAATCTACAAGCACAGATCAATACAATAAAGATAAACATAGAATTCAAATAGTCTAGTCTAGCAATATTCAGGTAATTAAATTCTAAAAATAAAATTACTTCAACAAAATGAATCATTATTAAATATACAAATGGAGCAATTTCTTATGCCTGAATGCTTTTAAAATCATAAACACCTCAAAAACACATGCAAATAACAAATCATTAATATTATACAAAGTCAACATTGCATATCATGCGATGTGTCTATTGCAAATGATCACAATGCGAGACCGATGCTGAGACAATATATTGTGCTCCCCTAATCAGGATATAATTCATTTGCCTCCTATCTGGGGTGCCATGTGCAAAACCATGATATTGAGACATTCTCCCTTACGCTTTAGCCAAATGACATCATATTAAAGAAAATTCCTCTTTGTAACAGAGCTTTTTCTTGTAATTTAGTACATCACATGCAAACTTTTGGTCAAGACGCAAGCCAACGCGAGGTGACAACACAGTTGAGTTTTTCGGCGTAAGTTGTTTGGTGTCGGTTTGGTGTGTACCAGTGTTTAGGACAAATTTTCTTAAATTCAATATAGCACTTCGCACTTATAATCTCAAACATGTAGTGTCTTGAGTTTAGTGTCATCACAAAAAGTGCACTAATAGTTTTTTACTGAACGGAAATTCAAACCGTTTCCAAAACATTGTTTAAGGGCTCGTTCACACTTTGCTATTAAACATGCGAGATTCAATGCTTCGGAATGATTTGATAAAGCGGATCGTAAAGCATTAGGGGATAGTTTTCTGTGGGATAGTTCATTAAAGGGATGGTTCATTCAAAAATGAAAATTTACACTCCGTTTACTCTCCCTTAAATGGTTCTTTATTATGTTGAACCCTAAAGAAGATATTTTGAAGAATGTTGAAAACCTGTAACCATTGACTTCCAAATACCTGTTACAGGTTTTCAACTTTCTTCAAAATATCTTCTTTTTTGTTCAACAACAACAACAAAAAAACAGGTTTTGAAGAAGTGAAGAGTGAGTAAACGATTACAGAATTTTCAGTTTTGGGTGAATTATGCTTTCAAGATAATGGAGGGATGCTGCAGACGCTCTTTAATTTGATAGAGGGTGCTCTCTGGTGGCACTTGGAGGAATTGACTAGAGTAAAAATGTAATTCTGTTCACATCAAAAACAGTACCTTGTTTACTTGGTTAAAATATGGACCTTTTGTTCACATGTACTGTACATTTAAAATGGCAATTCAACTATGTCTTTATTTATTGGAGCTTTTACAGTAAGGTTTTACAGTAGATTAAACCCAAAACTTACCCCAGACAGGTTTCGGGGAAAAACAAACAAACAAACAAATAAATTAAATAGATTAATATTAATTATTAAAAAAATCAATCCTTTGAGCCTTTTTCAATGGCTCCATTTTTCACAAAGTTCAAAAACACTTCCCAGATAACGTAACATTTAGAGGACTTCTTTCTTACTACATATGTGAGCTTTTCAAGAGCCAAACATGTTACATTTCTCAACAATAGTCCAATTGAAGTGCGACTTACTTTTCCAGCACAAAGCAATTGAAAGTCTTGCTTGTATTAAACCTTAAACAATCAATTTTCTTCATACATATTCATTATACACAATCAACGACATAAAGGAATTGGCTAGGAAATAAATTGAGAAATGAGTAGATCATCATTTACTCACCAGGATGTAATTTCAAACCGGTATAACTGACTTTCCTCAGCAAAACACAAAATAAGATGTTGTTTTGGTACATTCAATGAAAGTCAGAGCTGTCAAACAAATTGTCTGGAAAATTTTCCAGTTTTTTTAAGAAAACAACTATAATGAATGATGCCCACATTATTGGATTTGTGTTTCAGATTTTGTATGAACTAGCCCTTTACTTTTAAATATGCTTTTTAATATATATTTCTGTTTGCCTCCTGAAGTGAGTTATATCAGCACCACTCAAACTGCAGCACAGGACGAGTTTTGTTCAGCACCGCCCAGCGCCTCTGCCAAATGCTGGAAGAAAATGTGCCCATGGTTTTACCTGAAAAGACAAACCTGCCTGCTGTCATCCACCGGCTGGCCTGCCAGGCCATTACAGTCTGCCACAGTGGTACACCTTTACTTATCATATTTTATTAAAGCGTATATCTTTTAAAGCTTCATTATACAGCGCTCAGCATGAAGAAGTACACCCCTCACCAATCTCTCTTTAAAAATATTTTCTATAGGATGCTTTACAATAATAGATTTGTGCATATACTCTGGATTAGTCAGTACCAAAACTGAAACAAACCTAACTAAAGAACTTAAGATCACAGTTGAAATATCAGAACATCAAAATTAATATGTTGGGGAAAACATTTAATAATATTTAATTATATATATAGTTTTAATTTAATAAACTGGACAAATCAAGAGAAACATGACATTTTGTTGTTTGTAATTTGTTTTTGCAATAACTCGTTTGAATTTAAAAGTATTATGTTTTTATTCCTAAAAAAAGGATCGGTGACCCAACTCTTATTTTAATGGATTATTTAATAAAACAGTAATAATGTACCACAAATTATTGGCTATATTCACTGGGAAATGGATACAAAAAATCTTTTTTTTAAATGGGGTGGACTCATTTATCATGAGCTGTCTGTCTGATCCGTCCATTTATCCCATCCATCCATCCGTCCCAGTCCTGTCTGTCTGTCCATCCATCCATCCCATTCATCCCATCCATCCTATCCCATCCCTCCGCACCAAAAAAAAAGATGTATTTTCTCTTTCACAGACCTCCTGCTGGACTGTTTGGAACTGTGTAAAAGCACCCGAACTGCTGCAGATGTGTACAGACAGTGTCAGATTGAAGATTTTGGATTTTTTGCTAAGGTCAGATTAATATTTAATCTATCTGTTTACTTATCAGGCCTGTCACAATATCTGATTTTTGTTGTACGATAATATCTCACCAAAATATATAGCGATAAACGATATTATTATCATTTTAAGACCATTTTATGCCACTCGTTATATAATGCCAGAATGACAGTATAATATTATCACAATGCAAGTACAGTCTTCCAAAGAACACACCATATTTTATTCTTAAGATTATTTCATTCATTTATAGTCATTTTAACAGTTTAATAATCAGACATTGGAATCAGAATGTGAAAACACATACTAAAGAAACAATGACAAATGTTAACAAAAAATGTCAAGGTAAAAAGTAACAGAGGCTGCGATATCTGCTACTAGATCTTTTTACAGTTGTCAGACACCCACATGAAAATATTCTATAGTCATTTATAGTGCGGTGGCGCAGTGGGTAGCACTGTCGCCTCACATCAAGAAGGTCGCTGGTTCGAGCCTCGGCTGGGTCAGTTGGCATTTCTGTGTGGAGTTCTCCCCGTGTTTGCGTAAGTTTCCCCCGCGTGCTCCGGTTTCCCCCACAAGTCCAAAGACATGCGCTATAGGTGAATTGGGTAGGCTAAATTGTCCATAGTGTATGTGTGTGAATGAGAGTGTATAGGTATGGCAGGGAGTGTGTTGTGATTGGTCAGCAAAGTAGAAAGTGGGTGGAGTCTACTTATTTGTGGAATTTAACATTAGTAATTTAAAGCCCACAAATACAGAGGAAGTGATCCCCAAATGAATGCCATGGTAAATTTTGTTTGTGCCATGGAAATATTTGGGTTAATACTTTTTTCAAATTTCATTCTCATTCATTTGTTTATTATTTGTGAGATTATTTTGAAGTATGGAACAGTTATAATCCCATATAAGTCCTCGCGTTGTAAAAAACAACAACACTGATCTGTGCAACTATTTTTTTATGAGCGGGATGGTGGCTCAGTGGTTAGCACTGTCACCTCACAGCAAGAAGGTCACTGGTTCGAGTCCCGACTGGGCCAGTTGGCATTTCTATGTGGCGTTTGCATTGTTCTCCCCCACTGTCCAAACACATGCACTATAGGTGAATTGAATAAAACTAAATTGGCCGTAGCGGATAAGGGTGTGTGTGAATGAGTCTGTATGGGTGTTTCCCAGTACTGGGTTGCGGCTGGAAGAGCATCCACTGTGTAAAACATATGCTGGAATAGTTGGTAGTTCATTCCTCTGTGGCAACCTCTGAAATAGAGACTAATGCGGAGGAAAATTAATGAATAAATTTTATTTATTATTCTTACGATTTCTGTTTATTTGCTACTTGAATTATTATTATTATTTTTTTTTTTTAAAGATTTATTTTTGACCTTTTTGCCTTTATTAGATAGGACAGTATTGAGACGGGAAGTGAGAGAGAGAGAGAGAGAAAGGGTTGGGTAGGGAAATGTCCTCGAGCTG
>CAIGQQ010033701.1:2141236-2178250 GCA_903798035.1 Danio albolineatus
TTTAGTTTATTTGTTTATTTGGCAGGGACAGTGTACATTAATAAGCATTTCTGCAAATGCATCAGAATTAGCCCGAAGGCTATTTTTCATCTGTTGTCCCTGGACAGATGTTAAACTTGTCAATCTAAAAAAAAAACAATACAAAAATTACACAATCAAGCAAGCGAGCATAGTTAAGAAGCACTAAAATAGATTTATTGTTTGTATGTGTTGTGGCTGAGTAAATTAATAGGACTTTTTCATCTTTCAGGAGGATTAAATTATTGTAACGTGCAGCAAATGAAGTAACATTGTTTTATCTTTACCAAAATCTCATTACATATTAAATGTAAGTAGTTAGACACATTTTTAAAGCTTTTAGCTGACAATTTTGTTAAATGACTTCATGGTCAAAACCTATAGACCTGTATCAAACCACTATATATACTGTATAAACATATGTGAAAATATGTGAAGCATTTAATCTGTGATTTTGTACCATTGTTGCATGACGTTGCCTCAAAGCAATAAAGAAATATTTTGAGGTTGGGGTGGGGGGTCAAACCAAAAATAACCTTTAACAACCCAGAAATGATGTAGAATTATTTTTGTCAAGTACCATCAAAATATGTCCAGTGGAGGGTTACTGCTTTAAATCAGGCCAGCAGCAGCATGTTTACGCCACTCTATTCTTTTGAAAATGTAAAAATCAGATTTATTCAATCGTAATATATGTTTATTTTTTATCTTCCTTAGGTTGTTGCTATGGTGGGAGCCCATGTGAGCTTTTTGTATAAAGACGAAGAGGAGCGGGGAAAGTTTGTGTCCGTCATCACTGATGCAGAGTGGGGCGTTCAGCTCGGCAAACTAGGGGTCAGTGGTGCACTTTAATTCTGATACATTTTATAAGTCATTTAATAATCCATCAAAATAAAAGGCTGGATTTGTGCATATAAACCATAGACTGTAAAAAATATGGACGTAGTATCCGTGACGTCACCCATAGGTTTCTGATGAACCCAAAAGAAGCTACTAGTAGGCGTGGCCAACCGTCACCATTTTGTTTGCGCGTCATCGCACCAACCGAGTCATACCAAACAAGGGCAAAGAGGCGGAGCGTGGGCGGAGCATGAGCTGAGCTACAGGACGCATGCTGGCATTTAGCTAAGAGATTGCTTATGGGAGAAACACATAATTTTTCATTACCTGCGACTCGTTTGTGTTCTGAACACATGTGCCTGGTTGTACACTATATCAATAAAGTGTTTAGTCTGTTGAAAACACTCTTGTAATACATCAAGCCACTTAACATCGTTCTAATGATGTTTTTCAACAGGAAGAAAGTGCGAATTACATCCAAATACTTCAGTTATAGTCTGTGTTGGTAAATGCAGGGCTATTTATGAAATCCAGGCAGAACACTGTATGACAACGCTTCAGGTGACGATTTTATAGACTACAGCTGATCAATCTGTCAGATTCTGGAGTGCATTAGAGTTCTGAAGAACATTATAAATCATAAATTATCCTAAATAAAGCAATTACATTTATAGAGATGGTATAAGTATATAATTTCACTCACCTGGGAAACGGAGACCCCGTGAATGGTTTGTGAGCACAATTAAGTGCACACAGCATGCCATATTATCTGATAATGGTAGGAAATAATTCCAAAAGGCAACTGACTGTGTAAAGCCATATAAAACAACACAAAAATACGATGAATATGCCGAAATCAGCAGCTAATTAGCCAGAATCAGCTGAGGTGACGTGACGGCGATCAGCGGGACTAGCTGTCACTCAAGTGGCCACGCCCTTAATTATGCAAACTTAATTTAGCTTAATATAAAGGAAACAGATGAGTTATAAATAAATTCACCCCCCTCACAGTTGTCATGAAGGGTAATATAAGCTATATGAACCAAAATCGCTCTTTGTACCAGGCTGTAAACACCTTTTTTCTGCTGTAAAGTTGGCCATTTCACCAGTGGGCTCATTAGAGATTTTCTCTATTATGGAGCCAGGACTAGCGGAATTTCGATGAATTGCAGTTTCAGTTACTTCCGTTTTGGCTTCCCGAGGGAGAGCGGGAGGTTGCCGCTTGATATAAACATATGTATGGTATGTCCTGTCTGTAGGTTTCCATCCAGTCTGTGTTTAGGCAGTGCACAGAGACCAAGAGAAACTTGATTCCTACACTTGTGAAAAACAAAAACATCACTCCTGACGTCATACTGCATTACTGCAGGCAAGTCAACTACTCATTGTTTTTCTTGTAATAGTTTACAAAAATGACTTTCTTTTACTGTTTTAATGCTGGAGACTTTTTATTTATTTATTTATTTTTTCTGACTGGTGTTTTACCCCATTTCGATTAACCGATTGCATTGTGTTCATTTTTTTCTGCAGCACTTTTGGATTGGACAGCTATTCTGCAATCAGTCTGTACATAACCACTCTGCTACTGCAAGAGGACAGGTGGTACGAGATGGAGATTGAAGAAGGTGATGCTGAAAGTGCCCTACGGGTTCAAGAGTCACTGCGAGGAAAAGATGACATGCTCGAAAGCGCTCTACAGCTTATCCCTCAGCTTGGTTCTACCAAAGACCTTGTGATCAGCCTCAACACAGCTTTAACCAAGGTTTTGCGTCGCATACTTGTACTCATTAAAAAATGTTTCACATGCAATTCATTATTTTGTGTTATAGTCACACTATGATTTGGGCGCACAATATTTCTTAGGGACTTATTTAATGCATTCATTCATTCGTTCATTTTTTTTTTCGGCTTAGTCCCTTTATTAATCTGGGGTCGCCACAGCGGAATGAACCGCCAACTTATCCAGCGCATGTTTTATGCAACGGATGCCCTTCCAGCCGAACCCATCACTGGGAAGCATCCATACACACTCATTCACACACATACACTATGGACAATTTAGCCTACCCAATTCACCTACAGTATACCACATGTCTTTTAGACTTGTGGGGGAAGCCGGAGCACCCGGAGGAAACATGAACACATAGAGAAGCAAACTCCACACAGAAATGCCATCTGACCCAAACGAGACTCGTATTCGCTGTAACTGCGTCATCAATCACATAGGGAATATCCACAAGATAAATGTAAACATCGCCATATTGGAGCTCTGACAGGCACATGAGTGTCTTAAATGACTGACAAATGGCTGTATGTGGAGTATATGGATCGCAAGTGCCCACAATCTACAGTTTGTGATCACATCTCTGTTCTGGAGGGATTCAAATATTTGTTGCTTGAAACAGACGGAAATGTGATCAATTTTGCTGCGTTTCTATGGATATCCCAGTGTACAGTAGTTGTCGTCATGGCCCATTGTTTTTTCACAGTCACAGGTCATGTGACTGAAAAATATCAATAGCTGAATGAACTGATACATCAAAATTTGTATGATCATGCTACCCACTGCGCCACCATGACGCCCCCATTTAATGCATTCAAAATGTCAAATTATGCAGTCTAATACTTTGCTTCATTGCACAGCTGCTTTTCTGCACATTTAAAGTTTTCCTTATGTTAAATTCAATTAAGAGGTCAAACTTTGATGCATCAATTCTCCCCTTGTCATTCAGCTATTGATAGTTTTCAGTCACATGACCTTTGCGGAAAAACAGTGGGCCATAACGGCAGCTACTGTGCACTGGGATGTCCATAGAAACGCAGCACAATTGATCATCAAATATTTGCATCCAAACAGAACAGGGATGTGATCACAAACTGTAGATTGTGGGCACTTGCGATGAATATACTGCACATACAGCCATTCTTTTAATCATATAAAACTATCATGTGCCTGTCAGAGCTCCAATATGGCGACATTTACATTTATCTTGTGGATATCTTGTGGATCCATATACTGCACATACAGCCATTTTTTAGTCATTTCAAGAGTTCACACTGAGCTGATGATTGATTATAAAGCTTGTTTGGCATGCTGTCCCGGGAGAGAGTTCTGAGCTCATAAGATTCTCGAGCCCGGGGCTCCCTCCCGTTTGCAAGGCGAGAGGAGAGTTTGAGCTCAGGTAGATCTCGAGAATTCCCCTGTGGGTAGCTAATGAACAGATAGTAATTGCTATTAAGAGATAACTACTTACTAGTAGCATGTCTATGGTGGCAATTTGGATTAGTCAATTAACTTAAGTTGCATGTTTTTCGACGGTGGGAGGAAACCGGGGAACCTGAGGGAAACACACATGAGCACGGGGAGAACGTGTAAACTCCGCACAGAAACAGCTGGCTTAGTAAGGACTAGAACCAGTGACGTTCTTGCTGTGAGGCAACAGTGCTAACCACTGGGCCACCGTGCCACCCATCTAGGAAAGGAGGAGGAGTAGGGCTGGAAGGGGGGATTCTTCAAAACGAAGATGGCTGTGATATGGAACTTGGTATTTATAGTGGCTCAGGAATCGTCTGATTGGTGGAACATAAATTGAATAATGCGGGACCAGCTGCAAGCAATCAACAGCACGTGATCCTCTCGAAATTAGTTTATAAATAAACTTCACTTAAAACAATCATGTGCCTGTCAGAGCTCCACTTCAGCAATGTTTACATTTATCTTGTGGATATTTCTATGCGATTGATGACGCAGTTATAGCGAATAAGAGTCTGCTTTTAAATTCGCTGGTGGTTTTCGGATTTGCTAAGATTAATATTTGCTGGTAGGAAAAATCTATTATTTACTTCTGCTATTTATACTCTGACTTTGCATTTCAATTTGTACTTGAATCCCACCTTACCTGGAAATTACTATAGAAACTGTATAAAAAGCATACAAGCATACTGACAGTTATAGGCACCTTAGATCGTTATGGGTCAATGATGAGAACATTTGGCACAAATCCATACATTCTTATCACTCTGTCAGTGATTTGCCTGCCAGGGGGGTGTTTCGCTGATAGTGTAACACGAAACTATGAATACATGGCATATTGACTAGACAGAGTTCACCAAACGTGAAAAACAAAGCAATTATGCACAAGTTTGTGTTTCCAGCCTTTTGTATTCACATGCAAATGAATAATAAGTCCATATACTGTATTGTAGTCCATAGCTGCTTAACGAAATATTTATTCATATTGTTAAATTGTTACATCTTTATTCAATATTACATTAATATTGTCAACAAATGTTGTTGCATTTTGTATAGCAGAGATTACTCTAATGGTTTACTGATATAAATGTGATCTTTACAGCTAAATCCATACAACTATGAGTGGATAGAAAGAGTGCTTAAAACCATTCAGATGGCTGATGAGAGCACAACTCTTATACCTCTTGGTCAGGTAAGTCAGTTGCTTGTAAACGATGCAATTGTGCATTTTCTTTAATGGCACTCAATGTAAAATCTTGTTTGTGTATGATTTATTGTTATTTGTGTTATGTGTGATTTATTTTTAAGATGGTGGGATTACTCCAGCACCTAAAGTCCCATAGACGAATCTCTCCCCCCACTGATCTGGAGAGCTCCTATCTTTTGGAGAACAGTCTTGAACCCACTGCTCTAGCTAACACTCGCTTGCCTTTTCATCTGCTCTTCCAAAGCAGCCATGCCTTCTGGAAAATTGTCGGTATGTATATCAGTGTGATTACAGTTTTGCTCACTGAACGGTGCTGTTCCCCCAGTGCTGGGTAGATTGCTTACAGATTAATTGCATTTCGGATTACACGTTTAAAATTGTAGTTGGTAATCTACTGTAAGTGTAGTTAATAAACAGTCTTGGTTACTCTTTTTGGAGTTTACTGAAATTCAGGCTACTTTGTAACATTTAAGTTTTATAAATATACAACATGTATATTTAAGGGTACATTTTAAGGGTACATTTTATTTAAGGGTAACATTAAGGGTACATTTTAAACAGGTCAGAGACATTTACATGAGGGTTTGAGACACCTGAAAAAAAAAAAAAACCTACTCCAGTCAATTTACATTATGATCTGTAATAATTTGAGTTCTATCCGCTCCAGTTAATTTACATGATATTTTGTATTATTAATACTGTATAGTCAATTATACACTTCCTGACCAAAGTCTTATCCGAGTTTTAAGGACAACAAATAATAACTTGACTTCTAGTTGATCATTTAGTATCATTGGCCTCTAGATCAGTGGTTCTCAACTGGTTTGGCCATGGGACCCACATTTTCACATGGTCATCAAGCTGCGACCCAAATTTCTGGGAACTATGTTATAATTTTAGGAATTATAATTAATTAATTTGTATTTATTTGTTAACATACACAAAAATCAGCAAGACTTACAAATAAACAATATTTTATTGCTGACATTTGACAAAATGTATCTAATTATAGAAATATTACAAAGTAAAAATGCACACATTTCAAAATAAAATCCGGTATAAGCAAAATAAGTTAAAAATTATTGTTTTTTTGACCACAGTGGGTCGCAACCCACCAGTTGAGAAACACTGCTCTAGATTACGCTTATTTTACCAAAATAAATCATGATTTTTTAAAATGTATTTAGACTTTGCTTAGACAAAAGTCTTGTCACTTAACAGAAGTCATATACAGTAAAGAATATAAAGTCATGGTGCAGTGGAAACAGAATTAATATTGTGTATGACTCCCATGAGCTTGGAGGACTGCATCCACACATCTCTGCAATGACTCAAATAACTTATTAATAAAGTCATCTGGAATGGCAAAGAAAGCGTTCTTGCAGGACTCCCAAAGTTCATCAAGATCCTTTGGATTCATCTTCAATTCATCTTATGTAAGACATGCTCAATAATGTTCATGTCTGGTGACTGGTCTGGCCAATCCTGCAGCATCTTGACATTCTTTGCTTTCAGGAGCTTTGATGTGGAGGCTGAAGTATGAGAAGGAGCGCTATCCTGCTGAAGAATTTGCCCTCTCCTGTGGTTTGTAATGTAATGGCCAACACAAATGTCTTGATACCTCAGGCTGTTGATGTTGCCATCCACTCTGCAGATCTCTCACACGCCCCCATACTAAAGTAACCCCAAGCCATGATTTTTCCTTCACTTGGAAATCTTTGGTCCATGCGTGTTCCAGTAGGTCTTCTGCAGTATTTGTGATGATTGGGATGCATCAACAGATGATTCATCAGAAAAATCTACCTTCTGCCTCTTTTCCAAGTGATCAACTAAATATCAAGTTATTATTTGTTGCTCTTACAAGTAGGATCGACGACAAGACTTTTGTCAGGAAGTGTATACTGGTTAGTCAACAAACTGTAGGATTCTTAAAATAACAAACAAAGAATAAGAATAAAGTACTTCCATTGGGTGAAGAATATGCCATCATGTAATCCATAAGATGGTAATTATATTCTCTTAATGAGCGTTTTTACAATGAAATGCATTCTAATTAAAAGTATTTTTAGTTTTTGGAATCTGATTATGTAATCCCGATTATATGTAATCAGTTACTACGCTGCACTGTATTAGCCTTTTGGTTGATCTCATTCTGCTTTGAATTTGTCCTAAATGATTCTTTTATAATTATTATTATTATTATTATTACTATTATTATTATTATTATTATTATTTATTATTTATTATTATTTTAATTATTATTGTTGTTGTTGTTTGATCTTATTGATGTTATTAATGTTTTCCTTGTCCTATTTTTACCTATTGTGTGCCCACAGCTCCAGAACTCAGTGAGGAGACTTTACCAACACTCCTTCTCATCTGTAAATTAATGAAGGTAATGCATCTTTTAAAAGTTTGTTATTTCCACTAATTATGTTATAATCAATAAATGAAACATTTAAATAATATGTTAATAATAAAAGAAATTGTGAATAGTTTATTTATCTTTGTTATTACAAGCAGCCAAACACGTACAACATATACAAAGAAGAACAAAAAAACACAGCTATTTAACTGAAGCATTCACGACTTTAACTCTAAAACTAAAAAAACGTGTTCTTGTTATAACAATATCATGTACTTACTACAGTAATTACAGTAACACTTTATTTTAAATCACAATTTGCGCTATTAACAGACAATTAGCCATTCGCTTAATAAACTACTAATTAGCTGCTTATTAATAGTTAGTAAGACGGTAGTTGGGTTTAGATAATGCATAGGATTAAATATGTAGACTAAGATCATACTTTAAGTACTAATAAACAATTAATATCTTAATAATTGGCAGGTAATATGCTAGTAGTTAATAATAGCGTGAATTGTGACTTAAAATAGCGTTACATAATTATACATAATTACATGCAATTAACCCGAAACCCAACCAACATTCTAACTCTAACCATAAAGTACGTACATGTGATTAATTAATATTAATCAGTCCTTGGGACACCTTAAAATGAACTATACTGTAACTAAAATATATTGTTGAATGCATGTGTTAAAGATTTAAAGATTTCAAAGTTTTTAGAAGACCAAAATAAGAGTGCAGTCACGGCCAGCCCTTTTGCTCTTCATTTTGCAGTTTAGCTTTAACCTGCCCATCACTCAGTGCAGGTATTTTATCATATGACTGCTTATGAATAACTTTCATAAGGGTTTTCCTGCCAAAGAGTCCTAAATATACAGTAGAAGGCCACCTAAAAGTTGCTTTTAAATGCATTGAATCAGATCTGCTAGATGCATTTGCAGCTTTGGGCCACTGAGTGGTGTTTTAACCCACAGATTATCAGGCAAGCATTTTGTTTTACCAGTACCAGCCATGGCAGTGTACTAGTTTTTGAGGTTTCAGCCCTCATATAATCTACAGAAAAAAATATAGGTAAAATGACTGAAACTTAAATGGATTAGACTGTAGGTTGAAATAAAAGTTTGGTCATATTTCAATGATATTACTGGTGTGTCTAGGGAATTTTAAAGTCTTTAAATATTACAATTTAGCTTTAATTTTAGTCTTAAATTCACTGAAATATGGTGTTGTAGGTCTTTAATTATTTTAAACGGGTCTTCGTTTTCCTTTGTTTATGTTAAGCTACATTTTGCACCTCAAAATAACTAAAGAGTAGTTTGTTTGGGCTTTCTATTCTTCTTCTTTTTTTTATTATCCATTTTTAAGTAACGTATGGTTCAGTATTTAACAAAATTATGACAAGCAGTCCTAGCTGTCAATAAACGTATTGTGTGATGGGAAAATGTCCGTGGGCCGAAGGTAAACATTCCAAACTATATTACATTAAATTTGCCATGGTTCATTTCCTAATTTATTTCATAATATTTAAAAATGAATAAAAAAACATTCCTAATCGTATTAACTAATACTGTATAATTCTTCAATAATTCTTCATTGACTTCAACTGTATATTGTGGGAGAAATGCTTTGAACTTTAAAAAGGGGAGAAAACTGACCTGTTTTAACCATCGCTTTGACCTTCAGGTGGTTATTTAGTATATTAGGTGTGCAGTTTCCAAAGCATTTACCAAACAAGTCTGACGAGGGCAAAAGTTACAGTACATGAATATAACAACACATAATTTCAACTAATCAAATGTGAAATTTCCATTTTTTTTATACTGTGTATCTTCTGCTTTGTACCAAGGTTAATCTGGATAAGCTGTATGTTTTAGCCGTAAACCATGTGTTCAAGAAGAGTCTCTTGCCTTTGCTGATGGACCAGACAAAGAAAATCCAGCATCTTGGCTCCAGTAAAGAGTTGTGCGGTGTGACTGAGAGTGTGTTTCAGCATGCGCTCTGCATTCAGAATCTGGAACTAGCTGCCGCCACTGTTCATAAAATCGCCCAGGACCTTCCAGCAGGTGAGCCGGCCGATGGGATTATGTTTTTCTGACACCGGTGGACAAAAAGTAAATATATTGAGCAGAAAATACATTGAGCAGACCATTGTGTTATTTTGTTATTTACTGAATGTTCTCTCACTCACACGTGATGTGTCTGAGGATGTGTACTTGAGTAAGGGTATTGTGATCATAAAAACAAATACATGACATGTATATTTATTATTAGTATTATTATTACTATTATTTATTATTATTATTATTATTATTACTACAATTGCTATGATTTATTAATATATATTATATTATTTTATGTTGTTTACTATAGTAATAGTAATAGTATTTTTTCTATTATTTTAACAATGATAGCAATAATAATAATAATAATAATAATAATAATAATTATTATTATTATTAGTTATAATAATATTAACAACAACAAAAATTATAATTATTAGTTTTGATTAGTATTAAAAGTGGATCAAAATATTAAAAAAATCTAAATCATTAATACAAATAGTCTTTGAGTAAATTTGTCTTATTAACAACAACAACAACAATAATAATAATAATAATAATAATAATAATAATAATAATAATAATAACAATTATAATATTTTTATTATTTTAATAGTCTTTGTAATACATTATTATTATTATTATTATTATTATTATTATTATTATTATTATTATTATTATTATTATTATTATTATTATTATTATTATTCATTCATTTTTTTGGTTAGTCTCTATTAATCAGGGGTCGCCACAGTGGAATGAACTTTCATTATTATTATGATTATTATTATTATTATTATTAACAATAATAGTAATTGTTGTTATTATTATTATCATTATTATTATATTTTATATTGTTATTATTATTATATTATAAATTATATTATTATTATTATTATTATTATTATTATTATTATTATTATTTATTCAAATCTAATTAAAATCTAAATAATTAATATTAATAGTCTTTATTTGTATTAATAATAAAAATTATTATTATTATTATTATTATTATTATTATTATTAGCAATAATATAAAATTATTGTTTGTAATATTAAAAATTATCAAAATATTTTTTAATCAAAATAATACTAATAGTAACGTCTTCATTTAAATAATACTAATAGGAAAATCTTCATACAGTCTGAATTATTATTATTATTGGTTATAATAATAATAATAATAATAATAATAATAATAATAATAATAATAATGTCATCATCATTATTTGATTTCAGGTGCGGTAAAGACTGATTTCCTAAAGTTTAGCCTGGATCTTGTCCACAAGCTGCTGAAGTCTGATACTCTGGAGGTATGTTGAAATATAAATATATTGTTTGGTAAGCACACTATAAAACTACACCTTGCTAATGTATCGTCTGTAATTTGTTATGCTTTCTTGATAAATAGAGAAGTATAAATGGAGTCAGCTGATAAACGTGGACTTTTTTTTTTGTCTTTTATTTTTAAGAGGTCAGATCAGAGACATTTTAATGAACATTTTTATGTCAGACTTACTAACAATGAATTTAATGTGATAGTGTAGTAGTAGTATCGTGTAGTAGTATTATACACGTTCACTGTTTTTATACTTTGATGACCTCTTATTTGTCAAAACATGAAGGAAAATTAGCTCTTTGTTCAATGTTCATTTTAGTTTTACATACTTTATTTTGAAATGATCTAATATTTTACACCTTTTGTTTTCAAGATCTTTTCAAGTCATCTTTATTTCTATTGCGTTTTTTACAATGTAGATCATGTCAAAGCAGCTTAACATGGATAAAGAGTAAAAACTATAATATTTCAAATTGTAAACTGAATCTAGTGTTGTCAAAAATATTGATATTTTGAAAAGTATTGATACTAGAATATTTAAAACGATTCGAGCTTGCTTTTGATAACACCTAGTACCTATTCGCTCTATACATAGACTATGCAACATGGCAAGTGCTGAATCCCTGGGGCCAGTTTTGGTTGAGAAGGTTTTTGGTTTGTGAACAAACACGCAAATAAACAAGGAAGGACAAAAGCAGGCCAATATGCAAGCATTGCTACAGAGCTGTGCTAAGTGAATGCACTAATACTATTAATTTAGCGAAGCACTTGAAAGACTGACATGCAGAGTTGTAAATCTTGTGGTTTCCTTGCAGTATCGAATATCAATATTTTAAGGTATCGAAGTTAGAAATTCCAGTATTGTGACAACACTGATTAAAACCACTTTAGTTATTTGAGATATCATTGTATTTTATTTCTGTCTCTTCAACTAGCATGTCTTTGTTTGTATGCTTTACCAGGAAAGTCTTCAGGCTCGGGGTGAAGCGCTGATCTCCAAGCTGCAGTTGCAGTATCAGCGATCGGCCACAGAAAACGCTCTTCTATCGTCTCAGCTCGGCTCTCCAGAGCTCCTCAAACTCACAGGACTGCCTGGACGGCTCATTGTAGCTCTCTTTGAGCATAGCTCAGTGCTGGACCGGATGAAAAACCCTGCTGGGCTGACTTACCCTGGTACGGATCAAGGTTATTTCAGTAAATGCAAGCTAAGTGTAAAAATATCGGTCCAAAAACATTTTCATTAACTGAAATAAAATGCAAAATTCACGGTAAATAAAAAGCTTATTATTTGTCTTCAGATATTCTGTATGGATGTATATGCTAGTGCATCAATCCACAGTCATATGCACCGGGGAGAAGAGGCAAACACAACCAAAACAATGTTGTTTAGCAATTGTGTGTGTGTGTGTTTGTGTTTGTGTTTGTGTTTGTGTGTATGCGCGGAGAGATTTTTGTTTTAAACTCCATCCCCTTTTTCTGTAATTGAACAGACATTCATAGTGTGGCCAGTGAGATCGCCTCCATTAATGGTGTTGATCTTCTGAAGATCCGGAATATTCTTCTGGAGAAGTGGTTGTGTCAAACAGGGCAGTCTAATGGAGAGGTATAAATCTGGTATTTGCACAAACACATTTGTTTTAGTGGATCCCCTTCATTATTGCTCCACGTGTAAAACTACAGTAACTCTCACACTGGTTTACACAGTGAGATCAAAAGCATGTTTTGGATTTCAACAGTTTGATCTGCCTGATATTAGCACCTTTTTAACAGCTGGAAACAGTTATTTCTATACAGTGTTTTATGCAAGCTAAGATGCTGTTAATGGTTTTGGGAACTGCTACCTAAAAACTATAAAACAAGTAATTTGACAATTTAATTGACATCACAATTTTTTATTTTAACTGAATCTAGTCTATGTTTTTTGTATTATCATCATCATCATCATCATCATTATTATTATTGATATTATTATCACTTGTTACCTTGAGCTCTGAGAAATGGGGTGAAATAACTATTACCAGAGCTTCTCAGTGATTTTAATCCCATTTGAAAGTTCCATCTCAGCATTTTAGTAAAGATTACTTTACCTGAGGTCACTTTTCTAGACTTTTTAACCAAAAGAAAATGCAAATAAATAAGTTGTGATAGATATCTCATGATGTTCTCCTTTTTTTCCTCCAAAAACATCATTTACTCTAATGCACAATGCCTTTTTTTTTTTAAATCAAAGTGTTACTGACTGCTTTTGGTGAGCTTCGTCCAGGCTGCGTCCAAAACCGCCTACTACTTAGTAGGTACTGCATTTGAATTTAAAACATACTGCTACGCCCTTAGAAAAGTATGTTCTATACAAGGGATCACCAAACTTGTTCCTGGAGGTCCGGTGTCCTGCAGATTTTAGCTCCAACCCTAATCAAACACACCTGAACAAGCTAATCAAGCTCTCACTAGGTATACTTGAAACATCCAGGCAGGTGTTTTGAGACAAGTTGGAGCTAAACCCTGCAGGACACCGGACCTCCAGGACCGAGATTGGTGATCCCTGTTCTATACAGTATGAATGGAATTCGGACGTACTACATCTGCCATTTTATCATGGTCACGTGACCTACATGCGTCATTTGCGTCGCTTCACTCCCATTCATGAATTCTCTCGCGGGGCATCATGGGATTGCGCAGCGTGCACGGGATGCGCACTTCAGAATCTCGACGGAAGTAGTAAGTCATCCAGGTACTTCTCGCATACTGATTTTCGAATTCTATGAATTCGGAAATACTACTCTGCTCGCATACTGTTTTTATCATACTGTATAGTACGGAAGTATGCAGATTCGGACGCAGCCCAGTCTTTCTCATGTGTTTGTTTTTGTCATTTGACCCTTACCATGTGTTCCTTTGTTCCCGCCATGTCATTATGTCCATCACCTTCACCTGTGTTCATTCCTTGTGTGTCATTATTATCATCATCATGTCTCTGTGTATTTATAGTCCTTCATTTAGTTCTAGCTCTACTGTTAAAGATCTGGGTGTCATATTAGACAGCAATTTAACTTTTGAAAACCATATCTCCCATATCACAAAAACTGCATTCTTTCATCTGAGAAATATTGCTAAGCTACGAAGTATGCTATCCATCTCAGATGCAGAAAAGCTAGTTCATGCTTTTATGACTTCTAGGTTGGATTACTGTAATGCTCTGTTCGTTGGTTGCCCAGCCTCCTCTATTAACAAACTTCAGCTTGTACAAAATGCAGCCGCCAGAGTTCTTACCAGGTCTAGAAAATATGATCATATCACCCCAATTTTATCCTCGTTACACTGGCTGCCTGTTAAGTTTCGTATTGAGTTTAAAATATTACTTCTTACATATAAAGCATTAAATAATCTAGCTCCTTTTTATCTAACCAACCTTCTGTCTTGCTTCAATCCAACCCCCTCTTTAACATCTCAACACTCAGGGCTTCTGGTAGTACCCAGAATAGCAAAGTCAAGTAAAGGGGGTCGAGCCTTCTCATTTATGGCTCCTAAACTCTGGAATAGCCTTCCTGATAATGTCCGAGGCTCAGACACACTCACGCAGGTCAAAACTAGATTAAAGACCTATCTTTTTAGTAAAGCATACACTCAGTACATCACATAGCGGTATGATGATGATGATTTTCCTGTGTTCTTCCTGGAGAGTAATTGTAAATAAATTTTCATGTTTTGATAATCCTGAGATCCCGTGCCTTCCTATCGTGACACTGTGAAGATTCATTATCAGCAAGACTTAAATCCATAATTTCTTTTTTTGTAGGACATCAATCATCAGGACAACATGACCGATGTAAATGATGATCCCGATCTCATGAGGTACCACTTCAAAATACTACAATGGTAGTAGTAGTAGTTTTAGTAGTAGTAGTAGTAGTAGTAGTAGTAGTAGTAGTTGTTGTTGTTGTTGTTGTTTTTGTTGTAGTACTAGTACTGCTGCTGCTACTACTACTACTACTACTACTACTACTACTACTACTATTATTATTATTATTATACCATGTAATTTCATCTAAGGCTTTATAGTCAAAAACAATTCTGTACCTGAAAGTCCTCTCCTATCCCTAATATACTGTAAATGTTTTCCCTTTCTTACTCTTTATTGTGCAGAGTTGTTTATTTGCTGCAGATGCACCCCATGGATATCAGTGCCCGTTTGCTCAGTCCTGTCCTGACTTCACAGACATGGGTAATCTGACTTTTCTGATCCTGTCATTGCAAGGGCTGAGGAGGAGTGCAGAATCACTTCATGATAAATAGGTCTACAAAGAATTTTTTGATTAAGAGAAACAGCTGAGAAGAAATGTGAAGTGTTAGCCTGGGATTTCTTGAAGTGTCAGGTTTTTTTTACATTTGGAAACCACATGGTATTTTGCTTTAAAATGGTGTTGGAGAACCACAGACATTTTGATTTTATGGATCTTAAATATTTTTATGGAATTACTGCAAATATTTCTCCAGCTACTTTGATTAAAAAGTGGGTGAAGTGTTGAGAGACTTATTTAGAGACACACCTCCCTGACTAGTGCTCTTTAACCTATCGTAAACTGTTAACCTTCAAAATTGAAATGCTAAATTAGATTTAAAGCTGCTGTATGTAAGTTTTTGACTCTTCTAAAGAGAAAAAAACCCATAATATGTTTGCAGATATTTAAGAAACATGCCAAGTGAACATTCTTGTTTATCTGAAAAACATTGCTGAAGTTAGATATACACCTTATTAGTACCGGGTTGGACCTGCTTTTGCAAAGTGTGCATTACGTGCCGGAGCGGATGTCTTTGTTTTGGTTCTTTTAACCCGCACACTGCCAGTTTAGCCAATTATATTTCAGCACCCCGGGTTGACTTGGTGGAAAACCGTGTATTTCATTCATTCAATCGGGAAGGCTCTCGAAGCATGCGCTTGTGACTGAAATGCGACCTCCGGTGGACAGTAGCAGACTAAGAAATGAGACGCAGATTCAGAGTTCCACATGAGGTTATTAATTAGCAAATAATATCAATATTACGAATGTAAACATTAGGTGAGCAGGTTACATTGTAACCCCATGTCCTAGCAACACGCCACATGGCGAGATTTGCAGTGATAAGCAATTTGGTTGTTTGCCCCAGACAAAACACGACAGAAATTTAAATACAGCCATTCAGAAGCACAGAATATGCACTCACTCACGAAATGGTAAGGTGTATAATTGATTTAATACACAACAACCCTCTTTAACATTATTAAATGTACATGCTGAATCACTCATATGCAAGTCATGGTTCTAAAGTTCAAACGGTTTATTTTATTTTCAAGATCTGAGGTGAACTATCTGCTGCTACTTTCAGTATAGAGCAATAAGTGTCATGTAAAATGACGTTCAAACTCACATGATTGTTAGCGTTTAACACTGAAAAAAGCACATGAGGTTTACCTGAGGTGATCATTGTCAGTTTTCTGTTGTTCAGCTGCAAGAAATAGAAGCCGCTTCTAATATATCAATTCGAGGTGTTGGTTAGGACTCCTTTTAATATGGAAAATATTCCCTGTATCGCATGCCGTTGCTTTAATAAAGAACACCTGCTCTTGTTGGTCGTCAATCTGGCAACCTGCATTTTCGTTTGTTTTGATCCAGAAATGCAGTACCTAGTTCAACCACTGGGTGCCAACGTACATACTGCACCTTTAAATTAAATTAGAGTGTGTATTAGAGCAAATGTCATGTTTTGCAAAATTCTAAAATATAGTTAAAAATATGTTAAAAAAATAAATAATAAAATAAATAAATAAACAAAAAATCCTCAATAAAATAAATGAATAAATATCAATATAAAAAATATACAAAATAAAAAATGTAAAAAAGCTAATTTTTTTAATTAACCTCATTAAAGCTGATTTAAATAAATAGAAATTCATTCACATTTAAATATTTGATACGTTTATGTGTTATTTTTTTATTTTATTTTTCAGCTTGATTTAAAGAGCCCATATGGTGGGTTGAGAACGGTTAAATTTCACTTTTTGAAGTCCCAAACAACAGGATGATATGTATGCAAGGTTAAAAAACACTTTCGATGTCTTATAATATCTATTTATTTTTACCTCATTTTCCCACCGACTCCCATATGAATCGTCTGAGCGAGTCTTTTTCCCCAAGCACCTCCTTTCCGTGACGCTACCACGTCACGTCACCACGTCACGTCCGTTCAGCAGCCCGATGCCAGAACATATTGAAAACAAATCACTGCTTTTGTACAACAGCGTATTGCTATATTCTTCATCATAACAACAAATATTCAGTAATAATTAACACTTCATGGACTATTGTAAGCCAACAAATAGTTACATTCGGCAGTAAGCTAAATGGCTACCGCTACATGCTGCACGGAGCAAACACAATACAGACAACTACATCCATATTTACCTTGTTACGGTCAACAAGACTGGAAGAACACGCAGGTCCAAATAAACTGGGTATTGATCCATCCTTTAACAACAACCGTGCAACAAATCCTGCGTTGTAAGCTGGTAGATTGGTGTAGCTCTCTTCAGAGAGATGACGTGATCACAGCACCGTGTTGAGGATGTAATTCTCAGGTATTTTACCTAAAATAAACCTCAACCACTCCAGGTAGGGAAAAGAGATTTCCAGGTAGGGAAAATAACACAGCTTTTCCCTCGCACTTCAGAGCACAGCGTCCGCGGGTCATGATTTAACCGGAATGCCGATGAGTTTAGAAAAGTTAGCAGCAGTCGTGTTTTCCGGATCAATAACTCATGACCAAAACATTGTTCCTACACAAATAGCACCTCTTTTCAACCGTCGCAATGTATACAACCACCTACAACCTTATTTTCCTAAAAATGAGCTTTGCCTACGCGCTGGACGCATCATATTAATCTGTGCAGGCGGCAGAGAGAGACCGGTCCTTAGGGACCGTCTACAAAGAGCAAAACGCGAAAACCAAAAGCTGTCAATAACTTCTCTCTAAATCTTTATACTGCCATCAAACAGTATAAAGATTTACTTAGATATTACTCAGATCACACGTCACTGCTGTCCCGCTGGTTATGCGGTTATTCTAGCCGGTTATGCTACAACACTTACTGCAATACAGTGCTTGTTGTCTTCCACTTTTTCTTCCTGTCTGTGGGCGGGGCCGGGCAGTTCAAATTTTACCGGGGTCTGCGCGCGCAACTATTATGTTTCGCGTTGACGTCAAGCCGAAACGGCTAAAGACTCGTTCTAATAACGATTTATTTAAACAACAATGAGTCGACTCTTTTATATATGAATCAATCATTTTAAACACTTTGCACTTTCAGATTTAAGCCTTAGCTGGACATTTCACTTTACTTAGAGCTGTGTAACACAGTGTGACACAGAAGGTCATTTTCAAAAATCCATAATATGGGCTCTTTAAGCATTTGAATAAGCTTGTCTCCACCTATATAGAGTGAGGAGCCTGTCTTTTTTGGAAAATTATCCGGCTTAATTGGCATTGGTCAATTAATTCACACCAAGATCTTATAAGACTTCAGTATATTTAAAGAAGGGGAAACCCCAACGCATCTTACTTTGTCGAGTTAACCGAACTTGAAAGGGAAATTTTGTTTCCCCAGCATGTACAGATACGCTTTTATCAGATTACCAAAATGAGTTATCACAGTCTTTGTACAGATTTTTAAAATGGGATTAAAATAAAGACCCACAGAATTTTCAGAAAGAGCTTTATCAGAAAGAATTTTGGATGTTTTAACAAATATCTGTTTACTTTAATGTACACTCACCAGCCACTTTATTAGGTACACCTTATTAGTATCGGGTTGGACCTACTTTTGACTGCCTTAATCCTTTGTGGCAAAGATTCAACAAGGTACTGGAAATATTCCTCAGAGATTTTGGTCTATATTGATATGTTGCTGCAAATTTGTTAGCATGATTCGAATCTCTCATTTCACCACATCTCAAAGGTGCTCTATTGGATTGAATTCTGGTAACTGTGGAGGCCATTTGAGTGCAGTGAACTCATTGTTATGTTCAAGAAACCAGTCTGAGATGATTCACACTTTCGCCATGGCATGTTATCCTGCTGGAAGTATACGATGACCATGTCTACATGCCTAAATGCATTGAGTTGCTGCCATGTGATTGGCTAATTACAAATTTGCGTTAAAGAGCGGTTGGACAGGTGTACCTAATAAAGTGGCCGGTGCGTGTAGGTTAGTTGTCTTCTATTCTGTCCTTGGCCAAAAACATTCTCTATATTATTAGTGCTAATTAAGCATTATCTAAATACATTTCACATAGATATAAAATACATTTAAACTAAATAGATTGTTGATTGTTTTGTTGCATTATTTACCACATATACGTCATTACATGAAACATTAGGTCATGAAAATTTACATGAAAGTCATATGTCATGGAGTTTAGTATGAAAAGAAAAAAGAAACCAGTGTAAAAATGTATACATGGTTTACCAGGA
This sequence comes from Danio albolineatus, assembly GCA_903798035.1. NCBI lineage: Eukaryota > Metazoa > Chordata > Actinopteri > Cypriniformes > Danionidae > Danio > Danio albolineatus. The sequence goes on from CAIGQQ010033701.1 coordinate 2,160,830, forward strand.
AAGTGTCTTTTTGCTATTAATGAACTGTCATGGCTTTTGTGTTTGTGGGAAAAGAAGTAAAGATGCTTTATACTGCTTTATATTGGTCTTTCTTTCCAGCCCTTGGGAGGATCAGGTCTTCGCTTGACCTTTGAGCACCGCAGTCGTGCTCTGCTCTGTCTCACTCACTTAACAGATGCTGCCACTCTGGAGACACTTTCCAACCAGCCTAGCAGCAAAATCAAGTGAGCAGCATTAATATTATTACATTTGCATTTTTAGTGTAATGAGAACAGATCTTTAACTGTTTTATGTGACCTGATGTTAATGCAAAAAGTGCATTTTTTATGATTAGGATCAGCTTTAATCAAGATGAATTTTCACAGTTAATGTTTTTTTTTTTCACAGATATTATTTAAAGTGTTACATGTATCTTGCCCAGATGGAGGCCCTGAACATTCCTTATACCTTAGACATGTTCATCAGCAGCCCCAAAGAAGGCATGATCAAGGGTTTATGGAAAAACCACAACAACGAACCTCAGGTACTGAGTAGATATTGCAACTAACAGCCGAGATCTGTCTCCAGCTGCACTCTCAGATACATTTGAAGTCAAAATTATTCGCCCTCCTGTGAATATTTCTTTTTAAAATATTTCCCGAATAATGTTTAACAGAGCAAGGAATTTTTCCTATAATATTTTTTTCTCCTGGAAGAAGTCTTATTTATTTTATTTCGTCTAGAATAAAAGCAGTTTTTTTTATTTTTTTTAAACCATTTTATGGTCAATATTATTAGCCCTATGAAGCAATTTTTGTTTCTGATTAATGATGATAATAATAATAATTTATTCTTATATAGCGCCTTTAAAACTTAATTCTCAAAGTGCTTTACACAAAAAAGACACAGATATAAAACAGCTTAGAATAACAGTAAAAATGAATCATTTAGGCTAAAACATTTACAATTGCTAAAACATTCAAATATCTAAAAACATAAACCAAAAATGCACACCTCATGAATAGACGAGTGTAAAGTAATGATTTTAAGGATAATTTAAACGATTTAAATATATAAATATACATATACATTTAAGATTCAGCGTGTCTAATGTCATGAGGGAGAGAGTTCCAGAACCTCGGAGCCAGAGATGCGAAAGCCTGGTCACCTAAAGAACGCAGAGGAGTGAAGGGGACTGTTAAAAGACCAGAGTCAGAGGAACGGAGGTCACGTGAAGGGGAGTACCAAGTTAAGAGTTCAGACAGATATAAAGCGTTCACACTGAAAATTCTAAAAATAATAAGTGCACTTTAATTACCCGGATGATGCACTCATTCAGCTGGTAATATGAAGTGTGTAATGATGGACACTTCACGCACTCAACAACTGCAGCTTTGCGCACTTAGCGGAAGGGGTGTAGCTATCAGGCACACATGTTGGATAACTTTATTTATTTTGGACTGTGAAAGCAAAATTCTCCTACGAGAGTGACTATAGCGCCTCCCGATGGTGAATGCGGTTATAGTCATGCCAGGTAATATTTGGTATTTTGGTCATTTATTTCATTAATTTGGCTACTGTCAAACGTCATCAGGGAAACGGCTTGAACTTCTGCTTAGTAAAAAAGCCATTAGTGTTCCATTTGGGACAGCACTACATACATATACTATGCTGTTGAGTGTGTAAGTGCATAAGTACAAAGTGCATAAGTGTATAGTGTGTCGTTTGGGGCGCAGCTATAGTGTGGAGCCAAACCGTGCAGGGCGTTGTATGTAAGCATGAGGATTTTAAAATCAATACGAAATCTGACTGGTAGCCAATGGAGAGATTCCAAAACAGGAGTAAGGTGTTCTCTGATTTTAGTCCCTGTCAGAATTCTGGCCGCTGAGTTTTGGACATATTGTAATTCATTGATGTTACTTGTGGAAACGCCAGCTAGTAAGGCATTGCAATAGTCTAAGCGGGAAAAAATGAAAGTGTTGATCAGTTTTTCTGTCTACAGAAAAGGACAGCACGGGGCGGATTCTCGAAAAGTTTTTGAGATGAAAAAATGAAGTCTGTACAGTGGACAGCACATGGGGATCAAATATTAGATTTTAATCAAATATTACCCCAAGTTCTTTAGTTTGACCTAGACCTCCACAACCGAGCCATCTAGGTTAATGTTAAGAGGTTTAGTTTTACTTAGTTGGTTGGAGGAACCGATCAGCATAACCTCTGTCTTGTTTGTGTTCAGGCACAGGAAATTTTAGGACATCCATTTTATAAAATACAGTGTTCCAAATGTCATTCATTCATTCATTTTCTTTTCAGCTTAGTCCCTTTATTAATCTGGGGTCGCCACAGCGGAATGAACCGCCAACTTATCCAGCATTTTTTTTTTACGCAGCGGATGCCCTTCCAGCCACAACCCATCCCTGGAAAACATCCATACATTCTCATTCACACTCATACACTAGGGAAAATTTAGCTCACCCAATTCACCTGTGCTGCATGTCTTTGGACTGTGGGGGAAACCGGAGCACCCGGAGGAAACCCACGCGAACATGGGGAGAACATGCAAACTCCACACAGAAATGCCAACTGACCTAGCCGAGGCTCGAACCAGCGACCCTCTAGCTTTTTCAAATATTGTGTTTTAAGAAATAATGCATCAAAATTAAGTCAGATTTCCCTTAAAAAATAAAAAAGCAAAATATAATGTAATGTAATGGGTGTATTTATAGATCACATTTATCGTGTATGGCCATACACCCAAAGCGCATCACAATAATGAGGGGGCTCTGGCTGCGTCCGAAACCGCATACTTCCATACTATATAGTCTGCTAAAATCAGTATGCGAGCCGAGTAGTATGTCCGTATTCATAGAATTCGAAAATCAGTATGCGAGAAGTACCCGGATGACTTACTTCTTCCGTCGAGGTTCTGAAGTGCGCATCCCATGCACGCTGCGCTATTCCATGATGCCCCGCGAGAGAATTCATGAATGGGAGTGAAGCGACGCAACTGATGCATGTAGGTCACGTGACCATGACAATATGGCGGATGTAGTATGTCCGAATTCCATTCATACTTCTCACATTCATACTGTATAGAACGTACATTCAAATGCAGTACCTACTGAGTAGTAGGCGGTTTCGGACGCAGCCTCTCTTCACACCCCCCACCTATAGTAGTCACAGGGTTAATGCGGTCATGAAAAACCTGGAAAAGTAATGGAATTTTGACATGGCATTTTCCAGGCCTGGAAAAATTTTTGAAAAACTGAAAAACCCACAAAAGTTTTGGAAAATTATGAAAATTAGTTTAAGAAATGTCTGTATACTTAAATATAGGTTAGTTGTCTTTACTTCTTTTCTGTCCATGGCCAAACACATGCTCTCACATTATCAGTGCTGTTTGAACATTATCTAAATCCATTTTACACAGATATAAAAATTCATTTAAACTAAATGTTGCTTATGTTATGAAATGTTATGATAGGCTGTAATAACTTGGAACATGCATTTTTTTTCTATTATTTACCACATAGACTCCTGGAAAAGTCGTGGAAAAGTCATTGAATTTTAGTAGTAAACTACATGTAGTCAACATTTGAACTGGATCAAACCTTGAATTTTTAGATATTCGGACTAAAAACAAGACAAAAACTAGTAGGAGAATAATTTTGCAGCGTTCACAGCAATTGGCTAAGCATACTGTATCATGTGATTCTTATATTTCAGGCTGTCCGTCTTGTGGCAGATCTTTGTTTGGAGTATGAAGTTTATGACTTGCAGCTGTGGAACAGTGTTCTGCAAAAACTTATATCCTTCAATATGGTAAGTCATCTGTTTATTACTATCACCACAAAACTGTCAAGTCTTTTCATGTAGTTGTTCATACTGGAGGTGTGATGAAAATGATGGAAAACCATAACTTTTTTGACAATTGAGATAAAAAAAAAACTGGATGTACAGTGGCAGTCAGAATTATTAGACCTCCTGAATTATTAGGCCTCTGTATATTTCTTTTCCTCAATTTCTGTTTATCGGACAGACAAATTTTTCAGTGCATTTCTAAATATAATAGTTTTAATAACTCATGTCTGATAACTGATTTTTTTTTATCTTTGACATGATGACAGTACATAATATTTGACTAGATATTTTTTAAGATACTAGTATTCAGCTTAAAGTGACATTTAAAGGCTTAACTAGGTTATTTATGGAATTAGGGTAATTAGGCAAGCAAGTATAACAGTGGTTTGTCCTGTAGGCAATTGAAAAAAGGGCTAATAATTTTTTTAAAAAAGTAAAAAAACTAATTAAAAACTGCTTTTATTCTAGCCGAAATAAAACAAATAAGACTTCCTCCAGAAGAAAATATATTGTATTCTAATTTATACCTGTATTCTGCACTTGCTGCTATTGCACTCCTGGTTAGACCTAAACTGCATTTCGTCGCCTTGTGCTTGTACATGTGTAATGACAATAAAATTGAATCTAACCTAAAATTTAATCTCCAGAAGAAAAAATATTGTAGGAAATACTGTGAAAAATTCCGTGCTCTGTTAAACATCATTTGGAAAATATTTCCAAATTTTTAAAACATTCAGAGGAGGGCGAATAATTTTGACTTCAACTGTACCGTATATACTTTAAATTCCACTCAAATATATAAAAGAGAAAGAAAGAAAGAGCTTTATTGCCAGGTATGTTCACACATATGAGGAACTTGTTTTCATGACAGAGCTTCAACAGTGCAACAGAATTACTGAGACAGGACAAAAAACAGATAATAAATATATTTTAAAAATAGAAGTAAGTGCAAATATACAGATGGACAAGTGTATGTACAGGCATATTACTATATACAACATTATATGTGCAGCTGTTATGTGCAAATTGGCATGTAAAGTGTGTTGTTAAATAAGTGTATGTGTGTATAAAAAGTGTATAGCAAGTAGTGATGTTGGTTCCACGATTATTATCATCAAGTGTTCATGAGATGGATTGCCTGTGGGAAGAAACTGTTTCTGTGTCGGGCTGTTCTGGTGCGCAGTGCTCTGTAGCGTCGACCAGAAGGTAACAGTTCAAAGAGGCAGTGTGCTGGGTGTGAGGGATCCAGAGTGATTTTGGCAGCCCTTCTGCTCGCTCTGAATAAGAGAGTAGGGAGTTGTATTAATGATTCGCTCAGCAGTCCGAACTATTCGACGTAGTCTTCGAAGGTCAGATTTGGTAGCTGAGCTAAACCAGACAGTTATTGATGTGCAGATGACTGATTCACTGAGAAATCATGGCTGAATGTTACAGCATTTCTTATAATGTATAAGCCGCTAACATTGCTAACTCAAATGTTTGTTTCATTTTCTTTTATAGACGAGCTACTTGCAGAAGGTTCTTGAAGCTCTCATTGCAGTGCCCAGCCTTTTAGAGGTGATCATTTTAACTCATTTTATGGCAAGGGAAGAACTAACACGTTTTTTAATGTAGGCTACAAGTTTTCATTCATTCATTCATTCATTTTCCTTGGGGTTGCCACAGCGGAATGTACCGCCAACTATTCCAGCATATGTTTTACCCAGCGGATGCACTTCCAGCCACAACCTAGTGCTGGAAAACACCCATACACACTCGCATTTACACACATACTCATACACTACAAAGCATGTCTTTGGACTTGTGGGCGAAACCGGAGCACCCGCAGGAAACCCACGCCAACACGGGGAGAACATGCAAACTCCACACAGAAACTCCGACTGGCCCAGTCGGGTCTACAAGTTTCAGTAGAACAAAACATCGCATTGGAATTTACTTTATATTTTCATTAGCAGCCCATGCAAAAGGCTGTAAAACGGTCCATCGTCTTCAGTTCAGTTTTTTATTTAGTTCAGCACATGTTTATTTGTGCTTTTCATGATGCATATTATTTCAAAGCAACCTCACAGAAAGAAGTTTTGCTTTACGATTAAACAGAGTGTCCGCGGGGTCTTAAGTATTAAAAGGTGGTAAGTCAATGATGAGAAAATTAAGGCCCTTAAAAGGTATTAAAAAGTCTTAATCGCGTCTTAAAGTCTAAAATTTTGTTCAAGCGTTGTGCAAAGTGTTTGACTCCAAAAAAGCATAAATATATATTATTATTCTAAATTATTTTCTTCCTAATATTAACAACAGTGTGCTTGATCCACGCGATTGGTTCAGGCCGGGGCGCGTCCGGCCTAGCTCCTGCGTCCTGGTGATGTCACGTAATTTGCGACAAACGCAGGAAGGTGATGTGACGCTTTCCACATGTAGCGAAACCATAGAGCGAAACAGACGGGAAAATGTAAGTTTGCGTACTCCTGGTTGGAGAAAGGCGAGTTTAAACAGTAGCTGAAGCCTGTCGCTGAAAACAACCGTGTAATTTCTACTTTCAAGCTTTGTTTCTTCCGAGCTTATCTGGGTTGCATGGTTGTGCTCCATTGATATATTTAACTACAACTGTTTATTAACAACTGATTATTAAGTTAAAAGTTTGATACTGATTAGAACTTGAAGTGGCGTCGAGGTCTTAAAATATTTCCTGCATATAATATGTTAAAGTAATGTGCTTATCAGAAAAACCGCTGGCTTCCACACAATTCTATTCACAAGTCCCAGCTAAAATGGTTAACGTTCACTTAATTGTTTTTGCAAATTTAAGTGGATTAAACATAAAACATGATAATTGAGCTAATTTTAAATAAGAACAACCAGCATTTTTTGAGTAAGGTTCATATTTCAAAGTGTGGTGCAGGACAGTTAGCTCAGGATGGGTGCTGGATGTAAATTCAGAAAGCAAGTGGAGAAAAATTGGTTTATAACAGTTCAAGCAAAACGTTTGTCCACTTTAACCCTTTGCCATTTTTAGGGATAAAATTATATTTTTGACAGTACTTTGAGCAGCTTTTCAGTTTTTTGTTTTAATGATGACCTACTGTATGCACAAAAGGTCAGCCCTGCCTGCTTACAATGCCCGTTAAAGGTTAGGGCTGTAGTATGAAGACATTAGGTGCATTATGTCGAAGCTTGGTCATAGATTTTCTTTTAAGGAAGTAGGACTTTACTACTTCCCTAGAGTTGAACTATTGAGTTTTTTTAGTTTTGAATCCATTCAGCTGATCTCTGGGTTTGGCTGGAGCACTTTTAGCTTCGCTTAGATCATTTGCCTGCTGCAGCTATGCATGGCACCAAAGCTCCTTGATTATTACCAGAATGAGAGTATAGTTCCTAGACATATCGGCCTAGAAAATAGCAACTTTCATTTATTTTCTGTCAACCTTAGTACATGATTTGACTACAGAAGAGTTGAGATGATAGAAAAAGAAAAAAAATATTTAATAATGATGGTCCATTTGAGTATTAGTAGACTGTCTGCTTGATATCTGTTGATACTGCTCCTTCAACAGACATTTAACTGACTATAAGAAACTTTGCAAGTACATGTCAACTTACACTAACCCCAACCTAACAGTCTACTTATAATCTAATGAGAATCAATTGGCATGTAGATGCAATGTAACTTATATTCAACAAACGGACCATCAAAATAAAGTGTGACCAATTATTTAAACAAAATTGAGATGCTAATGGTCTAATCCAAATCAATGATTTATGCTAAGCTAAGCTAAAAGTGCTCCCGCCAGATCAGCTAAATGGATTCGAAAATGGTAAAACTCGACTTTTTTAATCTGGATAAATGTAAAAGTAATAGCCATAGTTATTATTTTGTTATGCTACATGTTTGCTAGCATTGTGGGTCACAGAAATTCTGAATTTTTAAAGTTTTTTTTTTTTTTTTAATGTATATATTATTTCTTTTAATTTATTTCTATAGCGCTTTTACAATGTAGATTGTGTCAAAGCAGCTTCACATAGAAGATTATAGTGAATTGAAACAGTTTTTAGAGTTGAAGTTCAGTTTAGCTCAGTTCAGTGTGGTTCAGTTAATATTCATTACTGAGAGTCCAAACACTGAAGAGCAAATCCAAGAGTTAAGAGTAATAATCATGTTTTGATTTAGTAAAGCTGCTTTGAAATGACACATATAATGAAAAGTGCTTCACAACTACACTTAACTGATTTTAATTGATTTTAAAACAGTAGAGTTCAAAATGCTGAATTACATAATAAAGCTTATATGAGTTTTTTATTTTATTTCATCTTTTATTCCCGTAGGGACAAAGTCTTTCCAGAATATGGCGGAGTGTGATTCAAGCCCCTTTCTTGACAGGTAAAAAGGGGAATACATGTGTATAATTAATGTTGCACTCATATTTCATTATTCATTTTATTATTTAATATACAATTTTATTCAATTTCAGTGCTTTTCACTGTTTATTTCACAGCCTCTCTTCCTCTCAGCCCTCAACAACACATCGTCATGTATAAGACATTTGTCCTACTTCTTAAGTAAGTGGATGTATTTTTTTCTTCTTTTTTAATCGTGAGAAAAGTGCAGGGCCAATATATTATAAACCTGCTTGTGTGCATACAGTTATGCGAGTTACTCTTATTTTAAATGATTTTTTTTGCTACAAAATATTTCTGTATTCTTTGCACCTATGGCAGCGATGTCAAACTCAATTCCTGGAGGGCCGCAGCACTGCACAGTTTAGTTCCAACCCTGCTTCAACACACTTACTGGTAGGTTTCAAACAAGCCTGAAGGACTCAATTAGTTTGATCAGGTGTGTTTAATTATGGTTGGAACTAAATTGTGCAGGGCTGCGGCCCTCCAGGAATTGAGTTTTTCATCCCTGACCTATGGTGAAAATCATAGGTTATCAATGGCTGCCGGTTTCCAACATTCTCCAAAATCAAACAAGCCATTTTTTTATCGGCGATTAGCTTATATTGTGCTGTTCTATTATCACTGTATATGTGTTCAGATCTCTATTTATGTTTCTTTGTTGTTGTTTGTGTGTGTGTGTGTGTGTGTGTGTGTGTTTTTTTTTTTTTAAGATGTCCATTTTTATTTACTTTGGACCTGGTTGCCATTGCCAAGCGGTTTTCTCAGTTCAGCCTGCAGGCTTTCTCTTTGGGCACACTCTTGCTCATACCTTGTCTCAAAAAGAAGGAACCCCAGATTCAAGTAAGTTCACATAGGCTCAAGTAAGGGAAGATGGAGGCAAAATACTAATACAGTCTGTCGTTACAATCTAAACACAAAATCACAACTTTATTGACATTGTCGTATTTTACAACAAAATTTAATCGGTAGCTCTTAGATACCAACAGCAATTAAGAATATAGAACAAATAAACAAAGGACTGAACACAAGATCGAACTGTGTTAATTAAACAATAGCACAGTATAAGGTTCATTCATTCATTTTCTTTTCGGCTTAGTCGCTTTATTATTCTGGGGTGGCCACAGCTGATTGAACTGCCAACTTATCCAGCATATGCCCTTCCAGCCGCTACCCATCACTGGGAAACATCCATACACACTCAATCAGACACACACACTCATGCCTTATGGTCAATTTTTAGCATACCCAATTCACCTGTACCATGTCTTTTGGACTTGGAGCACCTGGAGGAAACCCACGCGAACATAGGGTGAACATGCAAACTCCACACAGAAAGGCCAACTGGCCCAGCCAAGGTTCGAACCAGCGACCATCTTGCTGTGAGGCGATCATGCTATCCATTTTAAAATCAGTTAGAAATCACATGCAACACTAAAAGAGATCATTTGAAGAATGCATTTCTCAGAATCAAGCTCAAAAAAAGTGATCAAGTATTCTATAAATTAAAGTGTTCAGCCTTCAATAATCTTCACCAATGTCCTACCAAAAGTAATTGCAAGAATTAATTTATGAGGCGTGGAAGCTACAAATGACGAGCCAAGAAACAGGCTTCTGTCCACACCAGTAGAATAGAAAATTCCTTTTGCAGATTTAGATTGGAGTCACTGATATATCTTATGTGATTGAATGCGTCCACCTATCTTAATGAGAGCAGTGACACAATCATACTCCAGATCAAGAGAGCTTAAATGATTTGCTGGAACAGGTCATCTGGCTTTTAAAAACCCATTCTAATTAGTGGAAATAAGTCACTTTGAGCCTATGCCAGAAATAGGGTTGCTCCAGTCGATTGGTTAATGATTAAGATCTTATTCTTATTAATTGGTCAACAAGGATAGTTCACCCTAAAACAATGATCTCAAATTCCTGGAGGGCCACAGCTCTGCACAGTTTAGCTCCAACCACTTCCAACTCACACCTGCTTGATAATCTCTGGTAGCCTTGATCACCTTGATTAGTCGGATCAGCTGTGTTTGATTAGGGTTGGAGCTAAACTGTGCAGAACTGCAGCCCTCCTGGAATCGAGTTTGAGACCTGTGCCCTAGAATGAAACTTCTACCATCATTTACTCACCCTCCAGTTGATTAAACATTAGTTTGAGTTTCTTTCTTCTGTAGAACACAAAAGAAGATGTTTTAAGAAATGATGGAAACCAGTAGCCACTAGCTACGATTCCATCCACTTATTTTTATTTGCATTTTGGATATGCGCATAAAAAAACGGTTAATTCCAGTATTCGCATTAAAAAAGTTCATGTGATTTTGTTATAAGAGATCATATGATGATAAAAATGTGTGTAAATGGACAAACCAGCAGGCTGAGCACATCGTCAAACATCTGAAATGTTGTTTTGGTCATTTTTAAAACGCCTTACCGTTTCAGTAGTTGTGTTATTATATTATTAATGACCTCCAGAATCAAGAGCGTCTGTGCTCCGCGTCTGACACCTTCAAACGCCACCGCGCGTTCACTGCGTGTCAGGATTGCTTTCTGAGGCACAAGTCATTTATTAAATGAAGAAAAGATTCACGCAGCTTCTCCTACTGCAGCATATTAAGTTTTTACTGTTGATATTTGGTGCCAGTTAATCAGGAAGTGACGATTTTGTCCGCTTTGACTCGTTGAATGGAAACGCTGCTTTATTCGCACGTCTTTTATGCGATAATCCAGTTTCGCGCATAAAGTTCATTCGCATTTTTGGATTGAAACATAGCTATTGACTTACTTGTCAATGGCCACTGGCTTCCAACAATCTTTAAAATATCTTCTTTTCCTACAGACCCTTTACTGTAATAATCATTGATCGTGCCACCCCCATAACGTTTTCATAACAAATTGAGATAAATAATTATTCTATAAAAATAGCTCTAAAATAATTTATACAGTTATAAAATTGTTTTATCATGTCAAGAACTTTAAAAGCAACATTATATATGCTGCGTTTTCTGTGTAGCTCACTAATTTTGGGAATGTCCTTTGGTTCAATATTAGAAGTAAATAAGTAAATCATTGATCTCGCCATGTGATTTGAAATCACACAGCGAAATTCAAGCCCCGAGGTGTACGACCTGACAGCCTCGTTTGCAGCTCTGCCCCCGCCTGCGGTCAGCTAATCTTGTGATTGCCGGCTGCAGCCGTGGTTCAAGTCGAACGCACCTAATGACTAGGCCCACACGGAATCTGTGCGCACAGAATTCCGCCGATTTTTAGCCCAACATTGATTCTGTTTATTTACTTGTGTAAATGTGTGTAAATTCATATTCATTCAGTTTTTTAATTAATTACAGTAATATTATTGTCTAATATGAAAATACTCATATGATTTATTTGCAATACAGTTTGTAAAGTACTATTTTCTGTCTTTTAGTAGATATGTTATATAAGGGACTTGCTTTGTTTACCAAACAAAGTGGATCTAATTGGATTTGCATTGTAAATATTAAATACAAGTTAAAAAGTTATTACTTTTTATTTCATATATTATGGTTTTAGTTATGATACTACCAAAATCATTCCGCATAAATCTGCAGATTTTTTCCAAAATTCTGCGCAGAAATAGCAATAAATGTCCGCAGATTTCGTCTGGCCCTACTAATGACTCATTAAGACAGGGACGTGCTGCCACCCACTGGCAATCGGTTACATTTGAATATTTTTATGTTGTAATATTGCAATAAGTTTGTACTTTTTTTTAATATTTTATTTACTAATCGCAAAGTATTCATATTTCTTAGATGCTTTTTAAACTCTCTTCATATTAAGATTGTTCAAACATGTTTGAGTTGGTTCTTGGAAAGAACATTCAATGTTTTCTTTAGGGCTGGCAAATGTAGCGAAAGGTATTGTAGGCTGATTTCTTTTAAAGAATATGTTTGAAATTTAAATTACCTTTGTTCTCACATTACTTTACCACAGTAAATTATATTTTAACATAATATTAATTACATAGAACAGTGCTTCATAGACTAAAAAAGCTGAATGACTCCATGTCGTCTTACATGCAATGGGATAAAAACATACTGAACCCTGTTTTTTTTTTTTTTGGGATTGTTGTATTTTATTTACTTTTTTTTTTTTTTTCCTCCTCCAAAAATCCTAAATCTTGCTATAAGGGTTATGTTTAGGTGTATCTGTGTTCGGGTTTTCTCCAAATTCTCCTCTTTCAATGATCTGTGATCTGTATGTTTTCTAAATCAGAACTTCCTGTTGTCCTGTAATCCTACTCTTGTTCTGGATCAGACAGAGGAAAGCATGGCCACTGGAGAGTTAGCCGGCATTCCTTCACAGGTTCCCCCTATTATTCTGTTAAAACAAATCTGTTCCATACATTATACTGAAGTCGTTCAAAATGGCATGCTACTAACGTTATGCGTGCATGTGTGCATATATTCTGTGTTCTTTTATTTACAGATTAGAGAGACGGTGTTTGCATTTCTTTGTCAAAACGGCAAATCCCAGACACTGCTGAAGACCATACACTTCACTTATTTGAAGAGGCACTTGATCTCGAAGGGTCATTCTGAAGCAGTGCAGGAGCTGCTGAATTGCCTTGTTGAGCAGAAAAGGTTAGTTGGTCCTGCATTAAATTTGTATAAATAATGTGAACGCATGCACAATTCAGACATTTCATTGAACCAGTGTTTCTCAACTGGTCGGACTTTTATTTTGAAATGCTCATACCGGACTTTTATTTTGAAATGCTCAATCGTACTTTGTAATATTTGTATAATTTAATAAATTTTGTCCAATGAAATCAATAAAAAAAATTTTTTATTTGTAAGTCTTGGTGATTTTCTTATGATTTATCTGTCACTACTTGTGTATGTTAACAAATAAATACAAATTAATTCATTATAATTTCTAAAATTAAAATATAGTTCCTAAAAATTTGGGTCGCGACTTGATGACCATGTAAAAATGTGGGTCCCATGGCCAAACCAGTTGAGAACCACTGCTTTAAACAGCACTTGTGTTACATACATTTGAAGTCAGATTTATTGTATATTTTTTCCACCCAGATTTTTTTCAAAACATTTCTAAACATAATTGATTTAATAATGGATTTCTTTTGTCTTTGGCATGATGACATACATAATATTTGACTATATATTTTTCAAGTTACTAGTATTCAGCTTAAGGTGATATTTACCGTAAGGGCTTAACAAGGTTAAAGTAGAAGTGAAGCAATAATGTTTCAAATAATGCAAACCATGGTTGAAACTCAGTCAGACAGATTAATACAGAAAGTGGACCAAAGTGCATCATATGATCCGTAATTAAGAGGGAAAAATAGAATACATGCTTATATTTTTATATTAGACACATCTGGTGCTTGTATTTGCACCAGCTCCAAGCCCACAACTTCACATATTGGGTTAAATTAGGCTCTCCAGTCTCTGTGTTTAGTCCTTTACTTCCACTGTATCTGCTCAGCTGATGGAACAGAACCAACCCCGTGACGTCAGACAGCAGTATTCCAAGATGGCGGCGCCCTACGTCTAAAAGCTATAGTAAAACATGCCGTTTTCTTCTAAATGGTTACATTAGTTGAGTTTGTTTAATATATTTTCATTAAAATGGAAACCAATGTACAAGATAAGGTAAATTTGTCTGTGCTTTACTTCCCCTTTTGTTAGGCAAGTTAGGGTAATTAGGCAGGTCATTGTATAATGACGGTTTGTTCTGTAGACAATGAAAAAAAATATTGGGTAACACTTTATTTTGATGGTCCATTTGAGTATTAGTAGACTGTCTGCTTAAAATCTGTTGATACTGACATTCAACAAATATTTAACTGACAATAAGAAACTTTGCAAGTACGTCAACTTACACTTACCCCAAACCTAACCCCAACCTAACAGTCTACTTATAATCTAATGAGAATTAGTTGGCATGTAGATGCAATGTAACTTCAACAAACAGACCGTCAAAATAAAGTGTGACCAAATATTGCTTAAGGGGGCTAATAATATTGACCTTAAAATGGTTTTAAAAGCTAAATCAGACTTTCTCCAGAAGAAAAAGATATTATAGGAAATATTGTGAACCAATTCCTTGCTCTGTTAAACATCATTTGGGTAATATTTGAAAAAGAAAAAAAATCAGTGGAGAGTGAATGATTCTGACTTCAACTGTATAGTGCTCTCTATATGCAGTGCATTCACAGGGCTTTCCATGCTTTTTCTACTTACAGCCTTATTCCAAAATGGATAAAATGTATTACTTTCCTTAAAGTGTACACACATATAATGCAGACACACACTATAACACGCTATCTGTCAAACAATTGGAGTCAGTATTTATAGTATTTATTTATTTTTACAAATTATATTGGGAATAGGCCTGAACTGGTGTAAGATTCTGACGGTATGATAACCTTGGATAAAAATATCACGGCTTCATGGTTTGACGGTATTGTGTGTACTGCTCTAAAATATATTCTTTTTAAATGTCTGAGTAAAAAAACAACTTTTTTCCTCTTTAAACATAATTTATTTTATTTTGAGAAACATTTCTAATATTTGAAGACAGTAAACACGTCAGGCTAAATATTTCAACTGAATCATTGACTTCTGCTGTCTTCATTAGTTTCAAAAACACAGATGTCTTTACAAATTACAACAGAATCTTTGGATATCTTTGGAATGGTATAGGGGGAACATTTTGGCGGTTTTAAAACATTGACTTTTCTAAACCATTGTATACCTTGAAAATGGTTATCGTCCCATGCCTAATTGGGAAATGATTCCTTTTATTTGGATGCTTTAGATTGATCAAAAGATGAAAAAGACATTTATAATGTCAAAAGATTCAGTTTCAGAAAGATTTGCTGTTCTTCTGAACTTTCTCTTCTTCAGAAATCTCACTGTTCTAAAACTGTGTGTATTGTGTATTACGTGTGTGTATACATGGTGTATAAATTGGAGTCATTTCACTGGAGGAATGCTAAGAATTGAGCTTTTAAATTACACAAAAAACATTTCAAAATACATTCACTTAGACAACGCTTATTTAAAAATAGTAAATAGAAATAGTTTTTTTTTTTAAAGAAACTCTAAGGCCCAATCCTAATTCTACCCCTTAGCCCTTCCCCTTACCCCTACCCCTCGTTTTGCGCGTTCACGTCAAGGGGTAGTGGTGTCCCAATTCTCTTTAGCTTGTAGGCGTAGGGCTAAGGGCAAGGGGTATACACCCCTTCGAACGAAGATTTTTCAGAACCACACTTAAAACGGAGGGGTAAGAAAATTTCCCAGAATACACCTGCCACAACTGAACCCGGAAGTAAGGAGACCCACAAATTAGTATTTCTTGTCATTATTACGAATCTTTACGACAAACAAACATATGTTTTAATATATTCATAACCGCGTTCGTGTTTTACCGTCATGCTTTAAAAAAAAAAAAACGCAAAAAAAGCGCTAAATTTCGTGATCTATAATCCATAATCATAACTCCTGTACAGCAGTCACACAACATTCTGACACACGATGACACTGGAATACCCTGTCAGTAATGTCTAGTGTCTGAGAATGAGCTTTTTACAGTGTCTGCTATAATGTTAATGTTGTTTTCGTGTGTTTACATAGATAAATATGGCCACTGTGTAAATGCACAGTACAGTTACGATCTTGTTGCCACATTAGATCGTTATGATAACATAATATACGCCTTCAGTGATTTCCTGAAGATAAACACCAAACTATAACACAACTGGAATAACTCCAGCAGTCGTGATCGTCTGATCTCATATGAAGCAAGAGATCGCGATGACATATGATGACGTGTGCAGGTGTTGAAGTGCTGTCCCAATTCTTAGGGGTAAGTTTTGAAGCCCTTCCCCTTAACCCTCTGTTGTAAAGGCCAAGGGGAAGGGGTAGGGGTACAAAAATAGAATTGGGATTGGGCCTAAATGTACTTTCTATGCAATAAATGCAAGCTTTGTGAACACAAGAGACTTTAAAAGGCATTAACATTCTTACTGTTTGTAGTGTGTGGTTGTGTGAGAATCAATTGGCATACAGCACAACTTTATAAAAGGGAGTGTGCCAGATGCCATTCAAACACTTCAATGCTGTTGCTGTTTGTGTGAATTGTATTTTATTTTTCCCCCTTGCAGTATCCCCGTGGTGCCAGCACCATGAAGTTTATTTCTGTTTCCAACAAAAAATTGAATTAATTTAGGTTTTGCCGTCTTTTTTCGCTCTAAATAGTGAAGATGAGGCAATTTCCTTTGCTAATGAATATCTGCAATACCGAGATCTGAAAGCTGGGAAAACGGCACCTGTGAGCGACCCATTCTCTGATCCTGTCAGGGTAACTCCTCTTAAAGTTTTCTTTTTATTTGAATGAATGGATGTGTGTGTGTGTGTGTGTGTGTGTGTGTGTGTGTGTGTGTGTGTGTATTTGATAATTCTTTGAAAGGAATGTTTATTGATGTTGTAGATTTAAAAAATGTTTTGCTTTTTTTCTACAGGATTTTTTGGAAAAGGTGCTGGAGTCCAGGGGTGCACAAACAGTGACCTAAGATTATTACATTTCGTTTTGTAAAATCTTTTGTAATTTTTGGCCAGTTTTGTGGTATTTTCACTCAGTGCAGTTTCACAAATGTTGTGTTATTCTACACTGAATATTATTACTAATATTGACCATATTCCAGTACTTATGTGGATTTAAACACAATTGTGAATGTTGACACTCATCTGCTTCCCAAATAAAAATAACTAATATTGCTTTTTTCAATTATGTGAACAATTTTTTTTATAAGGTGGGAAGATTTTCAAAGTCCTTTCAAGAGATCACACTTAGCTGGTGATTGATAATAAGCTTGTTTGGGATACTGTCCCAGGAGAGAGCACTGAGCTCCCTCCCACTTCATATTCTGAAGTGCATTCAATGCACTGTAGTAACGAGTGTAAAACCCATGTTCTCTCAATAGCTGGAAAATACCCATAATGCACTGTGACCGTTTCCTCTTCTGACAACAAGATGGCATCCACAATGAAATTCTGAATTGGAAATCCTATTGGCTGTTGGGCTAGTTTTGGTGTATTTTCAGCTGGCCAGTGGGTTAGTTTTGGTGTACTTTCGACTGGCCATTGGGCTAGTTTTGGGGTATTTTCGACTGGCCAT
>CAIGQQ010033701.1:2204495-2250686 GCA_903798035.1 Danio albolineatus
CCCCCCCCCCCCCCCCCCCCACACACACCAAAAAAAGAAAAAAGGTTCAGAAAATTAACATTAATAAAGAAATAGAATTATCAAATCTTGAATGAATCTCATTTATTATGATTTTGGTTTGATTATGTTAATTAACAGAGGTGTCACTTTAAAATATGTTATAATAACGTATAGGGAGGATCGGCTCTTTAATGTTTATTGTCACTCTTCAGAGAAAGACAGAAAATACGGGAGAAATATGGGAAAATATATTTATGGGATGGTAGCGGGATAGAACTGTAAAATACGGGAGAATCCCGGGAAAAACGGGAGGGTTGACAGGTATGACTTACTCCCAGAGCCGTTTATATCGCAGTTGATATTTAGCCGCACCATGTTGGTGTTTCGTAACCTCTCATTTTTACGTGGTTGGTCGTTAGCCCAACACTCAACTCCCAACTTGGAGGACCAGGACAGGCAGACTCAGGAACGGTTCAGGGATGCGCACCCGAGTCCAGAAGACATCGTTCATACAAGCGAAACGTGTCATACTCTGACGTCAAACGAACTCGGGTGTGGACCAAAAGTGCTAGTGTGAAAGCACCCTCAATTTCAACATGCATACAGTACATGTATCATACAAAACAGACTTTAGCTGAATACCAGACAGGAGATTGGATGTAGTTAAAACACAAACAAGTGTATGAATTTACAGGTTTGTTTAAATGGAAATGGCATTCGAGTATTTACAAAAAAGTGCAGTGAACGGATATGGACCAGAGTATTTTGAGTTATTGTACTATGCTGTTGATTTTATTCCATATCTTTATTTGAGCTGCCCTTCAATTTCCTTCATACTTATCTATTTCCTCTTGCTTTTGTTTTGGGAATAGAGGCAACTGAACTATTATTCTGCCGTGGTAAAATAAAAAGGCACAATTTTCCAGAATGCTTTGTTATTCCATTCCATTCTTCAGCTCTTTTTTTTTTCAGATGCTCTCATCTCCTTCAACCCCCTAGCAACTCTTGTGACTAACGGCTTCCTTTTCTTATCTCTTTCCCTTCCATCCTCTCTCTCTCTTATTCTCTCCACCACCCTCCCTTTCTGACTTTCACTTCATCCTTCAAGTGCAGCAATCCCATCTTTCCCATCAAGACGTACAGCACATCTGCATTTGTGTCACGTGCCCACCAAAGGTTACATGGTCCACTTTCTTATCAGCAGCAGGCATTCTGGGATATCAGGGTGCTTGGGAGCTTAAGAGCTATCTCTAACCCATCCCCCCCTCCCCACAACCCGTATACTGTTGACTGCTGGAAAAACGACCTCTGCTGACCTTGTTCTTTATTTATAGCCCTCACCAATATTCAGCCGCCCTCTCTCTCTTTACCTCAGAAGCTTCAAAGCGATGTCTCTGTAGCTGGGCTTCCATCACACTGTGTTCATGCGCATTTTAAAGCAACGCGTGAGAAACGAGTGATGGAAATATCAAATTATGAATAAAAATTGCTTAATAAAATTCACTAGAAAGTTTTAATGCTAGCGTTTGGGCTTAAAAAAAAGGGTTAAAGGGAGAATTCACCCCAAAAACGCAAACTTACTCACCGTCATGTGGTTACATGCCTTTGTGAGTTTCGTTTTTTTGTGTTGAACACAAAAGATGTTTTGAAGAAGTTTAGAAACTGGTAACCATTGACTTCCATAGCAGGAAAAGCAGTCAATGGTTACAGGTTTCCACCACTTTTCATAATAACTTTTTTAAAATATTAGAAAAACAGGTTTGTGACAAGTAAAGAGTAAGTAAACGGCCCTCTTCATGCAGTAATACCGTTAAATATCCAGAATATTTCCAGAACGACTTTAACCGATAATCAGAATCAGTTTTATTGCCAAGTGTGCTTCACACACAAGGAATTTGCTTTGGCTACAGAAGCTTCCAGTGTACATAAAGTGACAAGTGACGACACAGAATAAATATGAAAAAAGACGATAGACATTAAACAGAGATTCACTCAGTCCAACGATCTGGATGATGAAATGTATGTACAGATTTGATGTACAGTGTTGTGTACAAATGTGTAAGAAGTATTGCATTTCATATTATTAGAAGGTGCTGTGTACAAGTGCGTATGTGAAAGTAACAAGTGCGTATGAGAAAGTAAAAAGTAATAAGTTAATAAGGTAATAAGTTATGCTATGTTCACATAGGAAATGATGTTCCATATTTTTTGTCCTACTGGAAGCTGCTACCATTATTTTATTTGTATTGTGACGCAGTTCCTGGAAAGATGGAATATTGAATGAGAAAACAGTGGGCATGGCTTGTTTTTATGCAAGCTGAATGGATGTAGTAAAGTAGGCATTTCATTTGGAAGATCAGGAAAAGGGTTTTGGGAGAATTTTTCTGCTATGGAAGTCAATGGTTACTTGTTTGCAGATTTGTTTTTTTCTGTAAACTTGTAGGCATTGACTTCCATTTGTTTTTACTATTTTCATGACATATACCAGCTCCTCACCATTTCTGTTTGTTGTCAAAACTGACTGTTGCAGGTTTGATACCTCAAAATCACATAATCTGAGAATTTAGCTGAAGAAAAAAAAATAGAAAGTGCATTTTTAGATTTAAATGTTAGATTCAGGGTTCATACGGTCATAGAAAACCTGGAGAAGTCATGGATTTTGACATGCCGTTTTCCAGGCCTGGAAAAGTTTTGGAAAATTCATGGAAAACAGATATCCGTATACTTGAATATAGGTTAGTTGTCTTTACTTCCTTTCTGTCGTCTGCCAATCACATACTCTCACATTATTAGTGGTGTGTAAGCAATATCTAAATAAATTTTGCATAGATATATACATTTTAAATGCGTGTTTTACTATATGCTGTAATAAATTTGAGCTTGCATTGTTTTTCTTTTACTACGTATAGGTAGACATTGCATGAAACATTCGGTTATGAAATCTTACTTGAAATTCTTGGAAAAGTCATGGAATTTTAGTAGTAAAAATGTGTATGAAGGCGGCATGGTGGCGTAGTGAGTGGCACGTTCGCCTCACAGCAAGAAGGTCGCTGGTTCGAGCCCCGGCTGGGTCAGTTGGCATTTCTGTGTGGAGTTTGCATGTTCTCCCCGTGGTTGCGTGGGTTTCCTCCAGGTGCTCTGGTTTCCCCCACATGTCCAAAGACATGTTGAATTGGGTAGGCTAAATTGTCCGTAGTGAATGAATGTGAATGACTGTGTATGGATGTTTCCCAGAGATGGAGGAGCATCTGCTGTTCGCATACGTGTCTTTTCTTCCTAGAGTTAAAGCAAGTTCGTTATTTCCATTAGAGGTGCGCGGCTTGTGCGCACAAGCGGTGTGCTGCGCTCGCGCCTTCCAGATGCAGCCAGTTGAATGAATCCTGCAAGTGCACCGTGAGCCACATGACAAGAGTTGACCGATCAGCTTCAGCTTGTATGGAATATATACATTTTGGTAAACTAATTATCTCAGACAAACACAGAACACCCAAACACTGCAGTGCTTTGTCATTTTCTCCATAAATATAACTTGAATCAGAATGACAGCCATTGTTTTGTCAGCTTGTCATCCTCTGAGAACCCCTCCTCCCCCTGGTCTGCGTTAAAACTGTCAAGCATTGACCAGTCCGCGGTGATAAAAAGGTTGAGGACCACTGTATTTACGCTGCAAAAACCTTGTAATAAACTGCCAGTACATTTTCTCTTACTTATTTCTCTCTATATTTTTTCTCATACATTATATTCTTTCATACATTATATAACTTAATAAAAGCAAAAAGAGGATAGTGGAGAAATGCAAGAAGAAAGTTGGAAGTGAAAAAAGGAGGGAAGGTAAAATTGCATGAGACCCAACCCTGATAAGACCCGACAAGAGAGAGTCATGAGGGAAAAGTGCCATCAGTTTTTCCCCCCACCTCTTTCCTGATACAACAGACAAACAGATCAATACTTTGCTGTTTTCCCCCCACACCCATCCACTCACTAGCAGCGCACATTCCAGCCACATAGCATAACGCTCGAGAAGAATGAGGGTATGAGTTAAGCGGGAGTAGGGCATACATTTGACAGCCATCTTGAACTAATGTATTTAATTTCAGATCAAACCAAGCCCTTCATTTTGTTGTAGCATTCTCAAGGTTGCATGTAGACGTTACGGCACAGATTTAAGTCAGGGTCTTAAACTACAGTAAAACTCATTTCTTACACCATAATTTTTATTTTTTATTTTGACCAGTCATTGGGGGACATTAAGAAATGTTTAGATTACAAATCAAATGCTTCAATGTGATTATAATGTCTTTATTTTTGTTGTTGCTGCTGGTTTTAAAGGAATAATTTATCCAAAAATGAAACAAATCTTTAATTTACTGAGCCTTTACTTGTTTCAAACCTCATTGAGTTTCTTTTTTCTGTTAAACACAGAAGAAGGTATTTTAAAGAAAGCTGTAAACCTGTAGCCATTGACCTCCATTTGTTTTTCCTATTATGGAAGTCAGTGGTTACTAGTTTACAGCTTTATTATTTCTGTAAACTTGTTGCCATTGCCTTACATGTGTTTTTCTGCTATGGACCTCAATGGTTACTAGATTACGGCTTTATTTTTTCTTTAAACTTGTAGCCATTGACCTCCATTTGTTTTTCTGCTATGGAAGTCAATGGTTACAGGTTTACAGCTTTACGTTTTCTGTAAACCTGTAGCCATTGACCTCCATTTGTGTTTCTGCTATGGAAGTCGATGGTTACAAGTTTACAGCTTTAGTTTTCTGTAAACCTGTAGCTATTGACTTTCATTTGTTTTTCCTATTATGGAAGTAAAGGGTTACTAGTTTACAGCTTAATATTTTTCTGTAAACTTGTAGCCATTGACTTCCATTTGTTTTTCTGCTATGGAAGTCAATGGTTACTTGTTTGCAGATTTTTTTTTTTCTGTAAACTTGTAGGCATTGACTTTCATTTGTTTTTACTATTATGGAAGTCAATGGCTACTAGTTTGCAGCTTTAGTTTTTTCTGTAAACTTGTAGTCATTGACTTCCATTTGTTTTTCTGCTATGGAAGTCAATGGTTACTAGTTTACCGCTTTATTTTTTCTGTAAACCTGTAACCATTGACTTTCACTTGTTTTTCTGCTATGGAAGTCAATGGTTACTAGTTTACAGCTTTATTTTTTTTTCTGTAAACTTGTAGCCATTGACCTCCATTTGTTTTTTTTGCTATGGAAGTCAATAGTTTCAAGTTTACAGCTTTAGTTTTCTGTAAACCTGTAACCATTGACTTTCATTTGTTTTTCTGCTATGGAAGTCAATGGTTACTTGTTTGCAGATTTATTTTTTTCTGTAAACTTGTAGTCATTGATCTCCATTTGTTTTTCTGCTATGGAAGTCAATGATTACAAGTTTACAGCTTTACGTTTTCTGTAAACCTGTAGCCATTGACTTCCATTTGTTTTTCTGCTATGGAAGTCAATGGTTACTTGTTTACAGCTTTATTTTTTCTGTAAACTTGTAGCCATTGACCTTTGTTTGTTTTTCCTATTATGGAAGTCAATTGTTACTTGTTTGCAGCTTTTTTTTCTTCTGTAAACTTCTTGCCATTTACTTCTATTTGTTTTTTCTACTATGGATGTCAATGGTTACAGGTTTTCAGCGTTCTTTAAAATGTCTTCTTTTCTGCCTTACAGAATAAAGAAATCCATAAAGGTTTGGAACCACTTGAAGATGAGTAAATTGTAAATTGTAATATTTAAGTGAACCATCCCTATAATGTAGTTTATCAAAATTAAAATGGTAAAACTTATTTTGGGCAACACGGTGGCTCAGTGGTTAGCACTGTCACCTCATAGCAGAGTTTGTTTGTTCTCACTGTGTTGGCGTGGGTGAAAGGGCTTGCGCTGTTTAAAACATATGCTGGATAAGTTGGTGGTTCGTTCCACTGTGGTGTCCCCTGATGAATGAAGGGACTAAGCAGAATTAAAATGAATGAAACTTATTTTTAAGCTTTATTATTAAAACATACATACAAAGATAATATCGTTTCAAATATTTTAGCATGTAAATATTTAAGACAAAGCTACAGTACATGCTGAATACTGTGCACTGCATGAATATATTCATATTTTTACATTTATTTTAGGCATGATTGATTGATTTGTTAGTTAATATAAGCAGGTAAAAATCTTTTTTTTTTTTTTTTTGATTCTTTATTTATATTGAACATTTTGGTTTTGAACAAAGCCCGAGATCCACCCAAAAAAAAATTTTTTTTTTTATTTCACACACATTAATACTGTAATAACAGGTACAAAATCAGGATTGAAACATATCTGATACAGTCTCTCTCATATTTAACCAAAATTGTACAGTTTTTTTACTGGCCCCATTTATTTTGGCTGTGGTGTATTCTAAACTAATAATGTCCAGTAGATAGAGCCTCCAGGATAGATGAGTTGGAGCAGATGGATCCAGCCATAGTTTCAGGATTGTTTTTTTTTGCAGCAGTCAGAACAACTGACAGAATCTTTCTTTGGTTGATGGATAAGGAAAGTGATGAATCGTCCAATATGAGAAAGAGCAATGGGTCGCATTGGATCTGAGTTTCCATTAGTTCTGATAGAAGGTCTCGTACCTTAGTCCAGAATGTTGCAATTTGGGGACATTCCCAGAACATATGTAAATAAGTACCTTGTGTAGAGTTGTTACATAGGTGACAAAAGGGGTAGCAGGTAAAAATCTTTATAATTTATTTCTATATATTTTTTTCCATATTGTTGTTATGACAATTAAGTATGCATTTCATAATAAACCTTTCAATAGTTCCATTCAATTCAATAACAATTTTGAAATGTCTCATCATGCAACATACATGAAGAAAAGATAGTGATTAGGGATTTTATTTATCTGGACATGCAGTAAGAGAGCAAGCAAAAGCGCCACAGGAAGAGATCATTGTCATGGCTGTTGTTTTGGACTTCGTCTGAGTTTGACGCCTGAAACATATTACTACACTCACCCCAAACCCATTCCTTTAACACACACAAATGGATGTTTGGAATGAAGATTGACTACAAATACAGACTCCGCCCACCCTCTGAGCCATCTCCACTTCTATTGAGAGAGCTGGGATGAATAGTACCTATGGGAGTCTCTGGACAATTTTTATATAGGATTAGAAAACAAAAATCAATATTTAATTATCTGTGAACCTTTTTTGTCACTGCATCAAGCTGCTGCGGTTGCACTTTTTTGGTAACCAAAAGAATGAGAAGGATCTGGCTGCGGACGTGCACTTGGACTCTGACACATGCCGTTTCTCTGCGAGTGACTTCGGTTGCCAGGGTGTCTTAAAAAGTCTTACACTCAAAAACAAAACTTTAGGTCTGTTTACACTAATGTGTTTTAGTTTGGCTACGGTTACACCTTCCGTCCACACTACCCTGGAGTTTTCAAGCCATGAAAACAGCTTTTTCAAAACGCTGAAGAGGCTGTTTTTGTTTTAAAACACTGCTGCTCCGTGTCAGTGTGAATGACATCTGAAAATGGAGGCATGGCTGCAGACATTCGCCTATCCGATTGGGGCTTTTACCTCCATATTAAGTGCACAAATTTTAGTCTTGCATCCTTAAGTTCAGACTTCGCAAGTTTCATTTACAACTCTGTTTAACTATATGGTTCCTCACAATCATGGGCGTAAACCCGGGGGGGGGACATGTCCCCTCCTATCCGGGGGTTGTTTCTCTAAGTGAATCATTGTAAATATACTGATTATTACGGTTTTTTTTATTATTACAGTTTTATCCTACAATGTTGATTGTTAAATGTTTTCTGATCTACTATTATTTTTATTGATATAAATGAATCATATGATATATATGGGCACCACGGTTGCGTAGTGAGTAGCATGTTCGCCTCACAGCAAGAAGGTCGCTGGTTCGAGCCTCGGCTGGGTCAGTTGGCATTTCTGTGTAGAGTTTGCATGTTCTGCCCGTGGTTGCGTGGGTTTCCTCCGGGTGCTCCGGTTTCCCCCACAAGTCCAAAGACATGCGGTATAGGTGAATTGGGTAAGCTAAATTTTCCATAGTGTATGTGTGTGAATGAGAATGTATGGATGTTTCCCAGAGATGGGTTGTGGCTGGAAGGGCATCCGCTGCGTAAAACAAATGCTGGATAAGTTGGCGGATCATTCTGCTGTGGCGACCCCGGATTAATAAAGGGACTAAGCCGACAAGAAAATGAATGAATGAATGATATATATGAATGATGTAATATACTGAATAATATGATATACTGAATAATAATATAATAAACTGAATAATAATATGATATATTGAATAATAATATATAATAATAATAATATATTATTTCTGTTTCCGAGAGAGAGAGAGAGAGAGAGAGAGAGAGAGAGAGGGCACAAACAACATAAGCATGTTACAAAAAGTCTTCAGTTTGACTTAGGGAAACCAGCAGAAATCTTAGTTGCAATCAGCCACCAATCTGCTACCTACCACGTCATTTGCAATCAGCATAAATTGTTCACATTGCCGATGGAGAGCAATTCTCTATTTCCTTCTTAATACCCATGACTGCGGTGCCCTTGAGCATGGCACTTAAAGGGATAGTTCACCCAAAAATGAAAATGTACACACACATGTTCCAAACCTGTTTGTGTTTCTTTATTCTGTTGAAAAGATAAGAAGCTGTTGAACCCTAATCAAACACACCTAAGCAAGCTAATCAAGGTCTCACTAGGTATACTTGAAACATCCAGGCAGGTGTGTTGAGGCAAGTTGGAGCTAAACCCTGCAGGGACAACTGGCCCTCCAGGACCAAGATTGGTGACCCCTGCTCTAAAAGTTAAAACATTTCAGAACTCCTGTCTCTGATTATAATGATATGACGTATAAATAATACAGTAACCGTCACTCTTTGCAACACTAAAACAAATCTCCTCCCTCAGATAAGAGATGTAAGCAAACACAACATCTGCTAATGACAACAACAATTTGTTGTGACCTAAATGGTGTTGGTTTTGCATGAGGCCTGCGAAATGAAAACAAGGGCCAATTGTGGGAACACAAAAGACTTAAAAGTGTTTCTGTGTTTGCTTTGACAACCCATAAAAGCCTTGTTAAGTTTTGCTAAATGTGTTTGAGTGGTGAGGGGCCAGCCATTAAACACACCACAAGAGCTAATAAATGCATTATTTAAAAGCGGCACTCCAATTACTAATTGATTAGAGCAGAGCAGGCCTCATCAATAAAGCATGAGGTAACGGCTTCAAAACCAAAACAGCCATGACTAATACATGAAAGGGCCTTAAAAGAGATAACTTATACCTTATTTAGTCATTAATGTTTTAGAGAGACCCAAATTTGCCTTTTGAAAAAAACTGCGCCTTATCTTTTTGAAGCTATCAAGACACAAGGTTTATGTAGCCGGAGATT
Organism: Danio albolineatus; assembly: GCA_903798035.1. Classification (NCBI taxonomy): domain Eukaryota; kingdom Metazoa; phylum Chordata; class Actinopteri; order Cypriniformes; family Danionidae; genus Danio; species Danio albolineatus. The sequence continues at coordinate 2,213,933 of CAIGQQ010033701.1, forward strand.
TATATGTACATATCAATGTTTTGACAGTTAAATTTTAATATTGTCTCCTCCATTTGGCCTCTCTCACCTTTGCAGTCACACAGTCGAACTCCTCATTCTTTTGAGATTTAATAATCGGCATCAGCACTCTAAGGGCCTTTTTATACACCCGACACAATGCTTGAAAGATATTTACGAATGTATATTTGTTTGTGCAGTATAATGTGCCACTTTAGGGCCAGACGGAATCTGTGAACATTTTTTGCATGCAGAATTTTGTTAAAATTCTGCGGATCTATGCGGAATGATTTAGGGAGTATCGTAAATAAAACCTTAATACAGAGAGTGCAGAATTATTAGGCAAGTTGTATTTTTGAGGATTAATTTTATTATTGAACCACAACCACGTTCTCAATGAACCCAAAAAACTCATTAATATCAAAGCTGAATATTTTTGGAAGTAGTTTTTAGTTTGTTTTAGGAGGATATCTGTGTGTGCAGGTGACTATTACTGTGCATAATTATTAGGCAACTTAACAAAAAACAAATATATACCCATTTCAATGATTTATTTTCACCAGTGAAACCAATATAACATCTCAACATTCACAAATATACATTTCTGACATTCAAAAACAAAACAAAAACAAGTCAGTGAGCAATATAGCAACCTTTCTTTGCAAGGACACTCAAAAGTCTGCCATCCATGGATTCTGTCAGTGTTTTGATCTGTTCACCATCAACATTGCGTGCAGCAGCAACCACAGCCTCCCAGACACTGTTCAGAGAGGTGTACTGTTTTCCCTCCTTGTAAATCTCACATTTGATGATGGACCACAGGTTCTCTATGGGGTTCAGATCAGGTGAACAAGGAGGCCATGTCATTAGTTTTTCTTCTTTTAGACCCTTTCTTGGACGCGTGTGATGGAGCATTGTCCTGCATGAAAATCATGTTTTTCTTGAAGGATTTAGACTTCTTCCTGTACCACTGCTTGTAGAAGGTGTCTTCCAGAAACTGGCAGTAGGACTGGAAGTTGAGCTTGACTCCATCCTCAACCCAAAAAGGCCCCACAAGCTCATCTTTGATGATACCAGCCCAAACCAGTACTCCACCTCCACCTTGCTGGCATCTGAGTCGGACTGGGTTTTTCCACACACTTCTTGCGACCCTGTTGACTATTTTGAATGAAACGTTTGATTGTTGGATGATCACGCTTCAGAAGCTTGGCAATTTTAAGAGTGCTGCATCCCTCTGCAAGATATCTCACTATTTTTGACTTTTCAGAGCCTGTCAAGTCCTTCTTTTGACCCATTTTGCCAAAGGAAAGGAAGTTGCCTAATAATTCTGCACACCTGATATAGGGTGTTTATGTCATTACACCACACCCCTTCTCATTACAGAGATGCACATCACCTCATATGCTTCATTGGTAGTAGGCTTTCGAGCCTATACAGCTTGGAGTAAGACAACATGCATAAAAAGGATGATGTGGTCAAAATACTCATTTGCCTAATAATTCTGCACTCCCTGTATATGAAATAAAAAATAATACCTTTTTACATTTTTTAAAAATGTTTACAATGCAAATCCAAGTAGATCCACTTTATTTCATAAAAAAGCAAGTCTCTCACATATCTACTAAAAGACAGAAAATATTACTTCACAAACTGTATTGTAAATTAATCAAATTAACACTATCATATCAGTCATTATTATTACTGAAATAAATAAAAACACTGAATAAATATAACTTTACACACATTTATGAAAGTAAACAAACAGAATCAATCATGGGCTAAAAATCTGTGGAAATCTGCGCACGCAGATTCAATGTGGGCCTCCTTTTGAGGTTTGTTTATACAATGTGATATGTTTATGCATCCGTTTGAATTGTGAATTTTGTTGTTGTTGTTTTTTTTAATCCGCTAACAGTTTCGACCAACCTGGGCTCATTCTGAGAACGTACCGCTATATACATTTCTGGAGAGCCGAATACCAAATACATCCCAGGAGGTACTTTTTTTGCAGTTTTTGTTTTCTCAAATCTATCAGAGGCCGCTTTTCAAGATCTCAGATTTCTTTTGCGAGTGCCATTCGTGCCTGCTTCTCTCACGTAAATCCACCAGAGGGCGCTGTGTACACTTTTTGAGATCTTAGATTTCTCTAGCGAGTGCCATTCATGCCTGCTCTTCTCACGTGAATCCACCAGAGGCCGCTGTGTACGCTTTTCGAGATCTCAGATTTCTCTCGCGAGTGCCATTCGTGCCTTCTCCTTTTACGTAAATCCATCAGAGGCCTCTGTCAACTGACTGACCGATCGACTGACCCACCCTCCTTTCCTAAACCCAACCGTTAGTGTCTTTAAAAGCACAGATTAACCTGTTATAAATTAATCTTTCGCACGCCCCCATACTGAAAGTAACCCCAAACCATGATTTTTCCTTCACCAAACTTGACTGATTTCTATGAGAATCTTGGGTCCATGCGGGTTCCAATAGGTCTTCTGCAGTATTTGTGATGATTGGGAAGCAGTTCAGCAGATGATTTATTTGAAAAATCTACCTTCTGCCACTTTTCCAAATGATCAACTTGAAGTCAAGTTATTGTTTATTGCTCTTATAACTGGGATCGACAACAACACTTTTGTCAGGTAGTGTATTAACAAGTAGCAAATTAGTACTTTATTGAGATAAGTGTTAGTAAATGAATTGAAATCAAACTGCTTTAAAAAAACGGAGTGGCTATTTGCACTAAGTGTAAATAGCCCGCCTTGTTGGCAAAGGCTATTTACACTAACTCCGCCCACAGTAGGTTTAACCAAGGTCAAAGCTGTCGCGACGTGCCCTGACGTGCCTCAATCGGGGTCAAATGCTGGTCAAATTAAGGCGCGGAGATTTGAATTTTGCGCGAGCGGAATCATGGGATCGGTTAGACGTTGATGCGGTGAAGCGAATCGGAGCGGAGGAACGCTTTAACCTGCTAATTTCTTGGTAAGTTCTGTTTTTAACTTTATTGCATTTTGCAAGTTTTATTGCAAGTTTTATTGCAAGTTCTATTATATGTTTTTAACGGCCATGGATGTTACAAACAGTATTATGTGTTTAGTTGGTTATTTCCACATCATGTAGAATGGTGTGTCTTGTTTTGTAACATTATGCTAATAATAGGGATGATAAGAATCATGATTTGCATCACTGAATTGGCATATCGCTGCGATACACCATCGAAAAAGCTATTTATGTAACATAATGTGTTCTACCTGTATTACTTACGTTCACACAATATTGTATGTAACGTAAAATTGATTTCTCAAGTGCATTTTTCTAATCTCCACTGCTGCCATGCTTCCTATTTTAACTTTTGAGCATGTGACCATCTGATTTTTGAGCAAAATGAAGTTCATATTAAGTTATTATAATTCTAAGATCGATTGTGTGCTGCATCCTTATTACTTTTTGCTTTGCTTTCCTGGTGAAAAACAGCATATGCTGGTGATGTAGATGCAGGTTTGCTCGTTTTGAGAACAGCATATAAACATGCCTTACCAGCACATGCTGTTTTTTAAATTTTATTTTTATTTATTTATTTATTTTTACACGCACTTCAATCAATGTGCATAAATTCTGCTTGAGGTTGAAGTTTTGAGATTCACATATTTAGTGAGTGTCTCTAAATTTCAGCATTTGTACACATTTAAAACAGGAACAGTATGAGATTTCATAAAACCAAGTTTAAAGTGATCATATTAGTGTCAGGTATAACTTGCATCTTTTTATATTTTGTATATTTAAGGAAAAAACTAAACTGAAATGATATTTTCACTACCAATGGTAGTAAGTGGTGTTGATGTTTAATTGTTTTTCAGGAAATGAAGAATATACTGGGCGCCACGGTGGCCTAGTTGGTAGCACGATCGCCTCACAGCAAGAAGGTCGCTGGTTCGAGCCTCGGCTGGGTCAGTTGGCATTTCTGTGTGGAGTTTGCATGTTCTCCCCGTGGTTGCGTGGGTTTCCTCCGGGTGCTCCGGTTTCCCCCACAGTCCAAAGACATGCGGTACAGGTGAATTGGGTGAGCTAAATTGTCCATGGTGTGTGTTTCTGAGTGTGTATGGATGTTTCCCAGAGATGGGTTGCAGCTGGAAGGGCATCCGCTGCATAAAACAAATGCTGGATAAGTTGGCGGTTCATTCCGTTGTGGCGACCCCGGATTAATAAAGGGACTAAGCCGAAAAGAAAATGAATGAATGAATGAATGAAGAATATACTGTTAAGTATCAGTGTATTGTTAGTTCCAGTTTACCTTTGAATGAATGGAATACTTGGGAAAATTTACAACTGAAAATATTAACATTGCATATTGTGATTTTTAGGTCTATTAAATTATTGGACGTGTCCAAAAAATTATTTTTTTAATACCAAACTGATTTCTGAGTTTGAAAATTATTGTTTAAGTTATTTGTAATATGAGTAATCTATTGTTTAATAATTAAAGTATATATTTTCAACCTTTTCACTTATTAATTAAGTTTATTTCCTCAATAATGGATTTATTTATTACTTTGATGCTGCTATGCATATATATTTATATTGCATATTATTTGTAAATGTTCCAGTATGAGTAAAACAAATGTATATTAAAATCTTTTTATGTTACCTGGTAAGAAAGTCATCTATAAATGCATCATTAATTATTTACTGATCCATTAATATCTCAAGATAATGTCATACCGCCACCTACTGGGTGATTTTAATTTAATATCTGTACTACTTTTTATTCAATATTAAAGTTAACAATTTTATAATCTAATACTGAATAAAACTGTGTACTGATTGTACTGTAATAACTATTGATCTTGTTTCTTTTTGTTTAGGTTGTTCATACTTATCTGCGCATCCTGGCCTCAAAATCAGAGATTAAAGTGTTTGTCTTTCAGTGTTTCCTTGTGCAATTTTGGAGGAAAAGAGACTATAAAACATGGGTATGTGATAAGGCATATATATTTTTATTGTTTTTTCTCTTTTTTTCCATCTATAATCACTTTGGATATACAAATCTTTTTTTGAATAACTTTTATTTCACAGGTGCAATTTCAGGATTTCCAGTGGGCTTTACTACCAGTGTGCAGGTTCAGTCACCGGTTCTAAGTTGCTTTCAACATTCCAGAGCACAAAGTCTTTCTACCTAATTTACCCAAAAGTACAGCAAAGCAACGTGGATTCCTGTTCCATTGGTGGTATGTTTTATATGCTATACTGTGTTCAAGATTTTGTAGTATATATTGGTTCGGCATCTGGGTTTTCAATCAGGCTTTAAGACCTCTTTTTCTTTCTAACAGCAGTTTCACAACGACATGAGCTTGTTTTTAAATATAAATTCGGGAGGGCTGGACATCGAGTTCAATTTATGTCATGCTACAAACTGCTGGGTCAAGTTGTGGTTTGTTTCTGCAAATGGTCAGTTGCCAAATTATTGATGATACCATGCAGAATTAAGCTTTTTATTATTATTTTTTTTTTATTTTGTTATTGTTTTTTTTAGGGCAACACAGTGGCACAGTGGGTTGCACGTTCGCCTCACAGCAAGACGGACGCTGGTTTGAGCCTCGGCTGGGTCAGTTGGCATTTCTGTGTGGAGTTTGCATGTTCTCCCCGTGTTGGTGTGGGTTTCCTCCAGGTGCTCTGGTTTTCCCCCACAGTCCAAAGACATGCGCTATAGTTGAATTGGGTAAGCTAAATTGGCCGTAGTGCATGTGAGTGTGTGCAAGAGTGTGTATGGGTGTTTCCCAGTGTTGGGCTGTGGCTGGAAGGGCATCCGCTGTGTAAAACATGTGCAGAATAAGTTGGCGGTTCATTACGCTGTGGTGACCTCTGATTAATAAAGGGACTAAGCCGAAAAGAGAATGAATAAATGAATGAATATTTTACTTTAAAATTAAATCCAAGGTGTGGATCTGTTTTGGCTCATCTCAGATGAAATGGACAGTTCATCCAACAATGCAAATGTGGTGTTATTTACTCATCCTCAGGCCCCAATCTGTAGGTTACCTTGTACTCCAGTGGGACAGTAAAACATAGTTTTACCCATGGTTCTTGGGGATTCATATGATACAAATTGATGGTCAAAGCCAAATTAATCACCTACACCTTTGATGGTCTGACAGTGAGTAAATTAACTAATTAACTAGGTAAACTGTGTTTATAAAATTGTTTTCACATAAACATAAAATGTCACTTGTCTCTATACTTCAGGTGTTCTGTAGACATTTCTAGTGTTAGTCTAGTTGTAATGGTACTCTACACTGCATGTCTAGACATCTTTTTAGAAAATGTGATCACAGATAAAATACAGGTGCATCTCAATATATTAGAATGACATCAAAAAGATGATTACTTTCAGTAATTCAATTAAAAAAAGTGAAACTCATTTATTATAAGGATTTATTGCACACAGACTGATTTATTTCAAGTGTTTATTTCTTTTCATTTTGATCATTGTGGCTTACAGCTAATGAAAACTCAAATCAGTCTCTCAGAACATTTGAATATTACTTAAGACCAATAAAAAAGGATTTGTAACACAAATGTTGGACTACTGAAAGGTATGAACAAGTACAGCAATCAGTTCTTGTTTTTATGATTTACTTCAGTAATGTGACATGACATGGAGGAAGTCGGTTTATAGCACTGCTGAGGTCATATGAATCCCAGGTTGCTCTAAGAACCTTCAGCTATTTTGTGTTGTTGGGTCTGGTGTCTCACATCTTTCTGTTAACTATAGATTATATGAGTCTTAGGTCAGGTGAGTTTGCTGGCCAATCAAATACAGGCATAACACGGTCCTTAAACCAGGTATTAGTACTTTTTGCAGTGTGGACAGGTGTCCAAGTCCTGCTGGAAAAATCAAACCTTTATGGAGATGCTAATTTGATTTTCCAGCAGGACTTGGCACCTGTTCACACTGCAATAAGTATGTGTTTTAAGGCTCATGGTGTCCCTGTATGTGATTGGCCAGCAATCTCCCCCGACCAAAAACTCTTATGAAAGAAACTGTTGTGCATCATGAAGAGAAACATATGAGACACCAAATTAAACAATACGAAAGAGCTGAAGGCCACTATTAGCGAAACCTGGGCTTCATCAGCAGTGCCACCAACCGTCACATTGCTGGAGTAATTCATGCAAAATAGTCCTGAACAAGTATTGAGTGCTGTACATATTCATAGTGCAAGATTTCTATTTTAAATCCTCATTCTTTTAATGGTTTTAAGTAACATTAATTTTCTGAGATTTCATTAGCTGTAAGCCACAATCATCAAAATAAAAAGAAGTAAACAAATACATCAGTCTATGTGTAATGAATCTATTTATGAGTTTTACTTTTTTAATTGAATAACTAAAATTACAACCTTTTTTGATGACATTGTACAGTAATTCATTGAGATGCACTTTATTATATACTTTATATATGTAGAGCTGCGCATCGATGGATTACTCTTCAGTGTTTGGACTGTGAATATTAAACCACACTGAACTAAACTGAACTCCAACACTAAAAACTGGACTGACAATGTTTCAGTTTACTATAACCTTCTATGTGAAGCTTCTTTGGCACAATCTACATTGTAAAACATTTTTCAGCTTATCACATTATTAGGCAAGCCTTCATCTTGTCATCAAAGATCACTGTTGCTTGTGTTGTTGGAAATTCCTAGCTCTCCACTGTAACAGGAGCAGGAACATTTTACTATGTTATTGGTCATTTTAATGCAACATAATATCTAGAGACAACTAATTAACAAATAAATCCATTGTTTTTCCCAGAATGCAGAGAGCTTGTAGCAGAAGAAAATAAATAAATTCACCAAGCAGAAAGACATAGATGTGTTAAAATACATTAAACACAAACTTACTGGAAGATTGCAAAGTGCTGAAGTGAGTTTTTCATGTTAATGTTTTAGCTTAATTTGTAGAGACAGCTGCAAGTTAGCCATTCATATGTTTATTATTGTTTTTGTTTGTTTTTTGATTGTTTTTCAGAATGGAGAGGCCTTGCAGCAGACGATGATGCTTTTCATGACAAGAATGACAAAAAAATAAATAAATTGTGTTTATTTTAAAATGTGTTGTGTTTGTTTCTATAATTTATAATGATTCTATACATTTTAGAACAAATCATATAATCCTGACATTGTTATATCTATAGATGTCTTCAAGGATTGAAAATTATCCTACAGTCATTGATCCTGCACTTTTTTCACTGATTAGTATATTTTGTTTTAGTATATAGGTGTAGTGCAACATTTAGGTGTACCTTCTTTCAGCTCTTAGTGCATATATATCCCTTTTATTAATACAGTATAAATATCAAACATTTACCTTCTACTTACATTTTGTTTAAATACTTAGTGTAAATAGCATCTACCATCTATTAACACTTAAGTGTACTGTAAACAGCATTTACTGTTTATTAGTGTAAATACCATCCTTTGACTAATTGAAAAACAATAATTAAAATGGTTTACACTAAGACTTGCTAAATAAACTATGCTTAATTTTTTTTGTGTAAATAGCAGCATACTTTTAGTAACACTGCAATAGTGTCTACCTTCTATAAACAGTGTAAATGGCATATATACATTCTATAAGCACTGAGTGCAAATAGCATCTACCATACCATTTGTTGCTATATTGTGTAAATAGCATCTGATGCTATTTGAACTCAGTGTAAATTGCATCTCTTGCTATTTGCATTTAGTGTAAATAGCATCTCTTGCTATTTGCACTTAGTGTAAATAGCATCTCTTGCTATTTGCACTTAGTGTAAATAGCATCGCTTGCTATTTGCACTTAGTGCAAATAGCCGCTGCCTTAAAAAAAACAGTGGTAATAACGCTAAATAAATAATGCATGTTATTATTTGCTGTTATTATTCAGTGGAAAAAAACACTTTTAGATGAACTTTGTACGATAACGATTAGTCGGAGCCTACAAAATGACCATATGAGAAATAAAAAAAAAAGTGTTCAAATCCAACATCTGACAAGTACAAAATCTCTTCAGCTGAATTGGTAAAGAGCTCTGTAGAAAAGTCTTAAGGCACCGTAGCTGAGCTTGACTGCACATGATGGTCAGGTTGCTTCATTGAGATGACATGGTAAGTGACTGACGGGTATATCTGTTCATTCAGTTATGAATGTTCTGACTTTAGACAGGGAAACATCAGGTGGGATACTGAGAACGTTCACATGCTCTGCTATGGGTAACCTATCGGCCTAGAAACCTTTTTTATTTCTCATTGGTTTTGGATGTAAATGTAAATACAGAAGAGTCCAACTTTAAAAAAACTCTGTGGTCATTTTTGGAGTGAGATTCTAATGGTCTAATGTGATTCAACGACCTATGCTTAGCTAAAAGTGCTCGTGTCTGACCTGGAGATCAGCGGAATAAATGCAAGAACGGAGGAGTTATAAAATGAGCCTATTTCAAAAATAAAAAAGTGTGGAGTGTTCACAAAGTGGGGTTTATTTATAAACTAATTTCGAGAGGATCACGTGCTTATGATTGAGCACAGCTGGTACCACATCAGCTCTGCATATTGCACCAATCAGACGAATCCCTACCCACTATAAATTACCAGAGCTTCCCTCTCCAGTCATCTTCGTCTTGAAGAATCCCCCCTTCCACCCCAACTCCTCCCCTTCTCCTATAGGGCGGCACGGTGGCCCAGTGGTTAGCACTGTTGCCTCACAGCAAGACCACCGCTGGTTCGGCCTCTCCCTGGGCCAGTCGATGTTTCTGTGTACAGTTTGCATGTTCTCCCCGTGTTCGCGTGGGTTCTCGCCGGGTTCTCCGGTTTCCTCCCACCGTCCAAAAAACATACTATATAAGTAAATCGACTACTTTAAATAGCATCTTAAAGCAACTCTAGTAACGATATATCTCAGCACGTTCACAAGCGGGGGGAGTTCTCGAGACTTACCTGAGCTCAAACTCTCCTCTTGCCCTTTAAATGGGAGGGAGCCCCGGGCTCAAGGATATTCTGAGCTCAGGGCTCTCTCCCGGGACAGCATGCCAAATACGCTTTATAGTCACTCATCAGCTAAGTGTGAACTCTTGAACTAATTTCGAGAGGAGCACATGATATGATCGACTACAGCTGATACCTATCGCTAATCATTAGCTAGCTTATCAGATCATCCTAAAACTACTATATATATCCTGCCTAAACTTCAATCCATATCTTCGTTTTTGGAGTCTCTCAGTTTGAATACCGTCCTCATTCAATGGGAGCCTACAGGTGTTTCTTCTGAACAGGGCTTGGCTTGACAGACATCAAGGAAGTACCATCGTTCTAGACTACTGATGAGGTGGTGTCAGTTTTAGGAGCCACATAAAGCGGTGTTATCTAAAATTGCCAGACCTTAGTTGACAAGATGCAAACTACTGGATGGCCAGTCTTTTTCAGCCTATAAGTGAGCTATGAGGTGATGGAGACTGGTTATTGGACTGGTCTGCTAAGAAAATCTGGTTGGTCTATCGATTTTCTCGCTGTTCACGAAAAAGATTTTGTCTCTGTGGATCCCTGGTGGTTGAGAGACAACATGACCTGCTTGGTTTTATCTTAATCCCAGCCCAGTTTATTAGTTTCTCAAGCCCTTTTAGCAGCCTGGTGGTTTGTTCTGTCTGGAGGAGGGTGGAAACATCATCTTATATCTGTGAGTTGCTGACCTGATTGGGATCGGACTCCTCTGACTGTCTGTTAATGGGGAAACGCTCAAAGGCTGCTGCGAAAAGAAATCTTTTGAACCAAAATGATCAAAAATGAAGGAAAACAAACAAGATAGTTTTCTGAGGCCTGTTGCACAAAACTAATTGAACAAAACCTGGATCGCTAAGGAAGCTTCAGGTTGATAAATTTGTAAGGATGCAAACTGGGTAAGATGAGGTTAAGGTGTTTCACAATGCTTGATATAAATGTTCTCTGTTTACTCCGAGTTTAACCCAGGGTTAGTGTTTAACTCTGGAGCCTTTGCACATGAATGTGTGACACATGCAGCAGACAGCCAATCACTACGCATGAGAGTATCAAGTTTCTCGCAAGAGAGTCAGCTATTCACTTTTTTTTTTAAACGATTAAGAGATATCATTATAGCATCACGGTGGTTCAGTGTTTAGACCAGGGATCACCAATCTTAGTCCTGAAGGGCCGGTGTCCCTGCAGGGTTTAGCTCCAACTTGCCTCAACACACCTGCCTGGATGTTTCAAGTATACCTAATAAGAGCTTGATTAACTTGTTCAGGTGTGTTTGATTAAGGTTGGAGTTAAAATCTGCAGGACACCGGACCTCCAGGAACAAGTTTGGTGACCCCTGGTTTAGACTGTCACCTTACAGCAAGAAGGTCACTGGTTAGAGTCCCTGCTGGGTCAGTTGGAATTTCTGTGTGGAGTTTGCATGTTTGCATGTAGGAGTGGGTTTCCTCCGGGTGCTCCTGTTTCCGCCACAGTCCAAAGACACTTACTGTATATGTGAATTGGATAACCTAAATTGGCCTTAGGGTATAAGTGTGAGAGTGTATTGGTGTTTCCCAGTACTGGGTTGCAGCTTGAAGGGCATCCGCTGTGTCAAACATATGCCGGGATAGTTGAGAGGGGTCTGGATGCAGACCTGGCGCAGTGCAATCTGAGCTGCATCCAATGCTTTTTACTTGGCTCACCTAACCCCACCCCTTGCTCCATTAAGTGCATTGTGTCTGACAATGCATCGCTGAGTGATGCAATCTCAGCTTGCATCGTAAAGGCTGCATCCAGATACTATTGGGATAGTTGGCAGTTCAAAACATTGGCATTCCACTGTGGTGCCACTTGGTAAATAAGAGATTAAGCCGAAGGAAAATTAATGAATGAACGAGATATCATTATCAGAAATATAGAGAATCTGAACACATATACAAGGCCAACAAGGCATTGCCATAGTTAAATGTAAATGTTAAAGGCATTAGTAATATAAACTAACAATTCAAAAGTATTTGAATATATAATATAAAGTATAAATATTAATTCTTTATATATTATAAACAACAATAGCAGCATAAAACAATTTTGACTTAAACATGCTTTAGTGTAAAGACTTTTATTTGGAGCAGATATTATGTTCTGGGACTGGCTTTGTTGCATAATATACTCTATGTCCCTTTACTCACAGCTTATTGGTCCAGAGCAGAAATGCAGCTATATACAAAATTTGTCACACAAGCTTGCGTTTCATCTTCAAGCAGCTTCACATGCATTATAAAAAATTGAAACAGTGTCAGTCGAGTTTTCAGTGTTGAAGTTCAGTTTAGTTCAGTTCAGTGTGGTTTAATATTCACTGCTGAGAGTCCAAACACTGAAGATTAATCCATCGATGCGCAGCCCTACAAGTCCCGAACCATGCAAGCCAGTGGCGACAGCGGCGAGGAAAAAACTTCACCAATTGGCGAAAGTGAAGAAATAAAAAACCTTAAGAGAAACCAGGCTCAGTTAGGCACGACCATTTTTCCTATGGCCAGACGTCTTGTGCAGAGCTGCAGTCTAGGCGCCGGGGCTGAAGAACACTGGACGTCCATCATGGGGAAACCACAGGTGGGGGGTCACCGGCTGGTGAACAGACTGGCCCTTCAGGAACAATGTGAGGACTCCTCTGTCACTGAGGTCTTACAGGGATCGGTCTCATGCTCTTCACTCCTCCATGACCACCACAGCAGCTGCTCAGGATACGGCCTGGTCCAGGATTATGGAAACCTCGGGAACAATAAAAAAAGACTAACATGAGCGCAGATGCCATTCAAATTATAATGTCTTTTGGGAAGTGTTCCCGGCTCCGGTTGCCCTAAATAATGCAGACTAACAATCCTTTAGAGGATTCGGATTCCAACAGCATTTGTATTTTATGTATATGTTTTATGTGTATGCTAATGCAAAGAGTTTCCAGCCTGCCGTGTTCGTTTTCGTATAAATGGTAGTCTATGGGATGAAATATGCAGTGTGACCGCGGGCTTGGTCTAGTTTTTGAATCTGCCATTATGCTATCACATAGGCATTTTTAACTCCACCATCTTTTGAAAAGAGCAAACGCTGCGTCCCAAATGGCACACTATACACTATGCACTTATGCACTTACACAAACAACAGCTATGTAATGTTGTCCCAAATGGAACACTAATGGTGTTTATACTAAGCGGAAATTCAAGCCGTTTCCCTGTTGATGTTTGACGGTTGCCAAATTAGTGAAATAAATGACCAAAATACCAAATATTACCTGTCGTGAGTATAACCGCATTCACCATCGGGAGGCGCTATAATCACTCTCGTAGGAGAATACTGCTTTCACAATCCAAAATAAATAAAGTTATCCAACATTTGCGCACGAAAGTTGCGCCCCTCCCGCTACGTGCGCAAAGCTGCGGTCGTTGAGTGCGCGAAGTGTCCATCATTACACACTTCAGTTTACCGGCTGAATAAGTGTATCATCCGGATATTTAAAGTGCACTTACTATTTTTGGAGTTTTCAGTGTGAACGCACTACTTACACTATTTATACTACAAAATGGCGTAGAATAGTGCACAAGTATGCGATTTGGGACGCACCTACAGTCTCTGTTGAATTTAAAGCGACACTCACCAACATTGCACAATTAGGTTCAAAGCCTAAAAGGGGCATTTAAAAAACATTATTTGTGGGGTATTCTGAACTGAAACTTTACATACACACTTTAGGGACATCAATTATTTTACATCTTTTAAAAAGGGGCATAATACTGTAGGTCCCCATTAAGTAAATATTTGTAATACTCTGTCTATAGATAAACCCTTCCCCTCATCGTACCCTACAAGTCTTGTCCTCAATTTTTTATTTATTTTTCCTTCCCCTGTCTGCTGCAAGACATTTAAAACAATTAATTAGCAGCTCCTCATTCCACCTCTACTCCCCTCGTTCAATCCTCCCAGCGTAGGGAGGAGATGTAAGCAGCAATAAAAAGGCATTTATTGGAAGGCCTGTCGGTTATTAATATGTAAATTAAATCATCACAGCTGTTTTATTTTCAATCAAGGCAGGCTGAAGGGAAAGTGGAAGTCATGTGACGAACCACAGGCACTGTGAATTTATTTTGGCCACCTTCATTAGAGTATGAGCAGCCTCCACCAAACCCACTACTTTTCATTATAGTTATTTGAATTAGCTGATTTTAGTGTGTTACCTAAACTGCTAACGCTGAGGAAAAATAAAACCATCTTAGTCATGTCTTGTTGATTTGTCATGTTTTATTACACATCTTACTCATTTTTTTTAATCTTCACAGACTAACATTAGGTTTATATTTATTAACATTTACATTTATTATTTTGCACTTGCTATAGTGAATGCAAAGTCCCAGTTAATTTAATGCCATGTCAGTTTCTCAATACCAAGAACACAGAGAATGGTCTTGTCCGGATACCCCAGAAGAACGAACTAGAAGAACGAGAAATTAGATGCTGTAGCCTGATGGTCACAAGACCTTCTTTCATTTCAATGCAAAATAATTTAAATGTTTACAACAATGACATTTTTTTCCTTATCAATATATACACTCACCGGCTACTTTATTAGCTAGACCTTACTAGTACCGGGTTAGACCTCCTTTTGCTTTCAGAACTATCTTAATCCATTGTAGATTTAATCCTTCGTAGATTTTCCACCATACCACTTAATCCTTTGTAGATTTAATCCTTCGTAGATTTTCCAGTAGATTTAACAAGGTACTGGAAATATTCCTCAGAGATTTTGGTCCATATTTACATGATAGCATCACGCAGTTGCTGCAGATTTGTCAGCTGCACATCAATGATGAGAATCTCCCGTTCCACCACATTCCAAAGGTGCTCTATTGGATTGACATCTGGTGACTTTGGAGGCCATTTGAGCACAGTGAACTCATTGTCATGTTCAAGAAACCAGACTGAGATGATTCAAGCTTTATGACATGGCAAGTTATCCTGCTGGAAGGAGCCATCAGAAGATGGGTACACTGTGGTCAGCATGGTCAGCAACAATACTCAGGTAGGCTGAGGCATTGACACGATGCTCACTTGGTACTAATGGGCTCAACGTCTGCCAAGAAAATATTCCCCATACCATTACACCAACAACCAGTTGATACAAGGCAGGATGGATCCATGCTTTCATATTGTTGACGCCAAATTCTGACCCTACCATTTAAATGTCACTGCAGAAATCAAGACCCATCAGACCAGGCAACGTTTCTCCAATCTTCTATTCTCCAGTTTTGGTGAGCCTGTGTGAATTGTAGCCTCAGTATCCTGTTCTTAGCTGAGCCTAGAGATGGTTGTGCGTGAAAATCCCAGTAGATCAGCAGTTTCTGACATACTCAGATCAGCCCGTCTGGCACCAACAACCATGTTCAAAGTCACTTAAATCACCTTTCTTCCCCATTCTGATGCTCGGGTTTGAACTACAGCAGATCGTCTTGACCATGTCAGCCTTAATGCATTGAGTTGCTGCCTTATAATTGGCTGATTAGAAATTTGTGTTAACGAGCAGTTTGACACCTAATAAAGTGGCTGGTGAGTGAATATTCAACATGTAGAAAAGCCTTACAAAGATACTTTCTGTCAGGGGTCCTCTGTTCCTGCGCTCTTGAGTTTTGGAATTGAACTTTGGAGGTTGATTATGACGCTACACAAGAACACACTGATGCACGACTGCTAAAGAATGCACATTGTAAAGCAGCCGTTGATTAGCTGCTTCAGGTCTGTTTGATTGGGGTTGGACCTGAAATCTGCTTTTTACTTTTATTTTTGCTACTTTTATAGTGTTTTCACTGTACTTTGGATATTAATAATCATTGATGGCCTATTAAAATGATGGTGAAACTATTCATTTGATCAGCTGAGAAACACAGATTTTAAACATTGATCAAAATTCCCTACAAGACCATTAAACAATTACATTTGAGCTAATCTAACCCATTTACCTTACAGTAATGTCCAATAACAATATTAAGATTTGGATATCGAGTCGTGATAAAATTTATGTCAATAACAATAAGCTCTGAACTTTTTTTACTCCATATTGATCAAAGAGCCAAGCACACAGCAGAAATGTGCAACAATGGGATTTTAAAAGTGTCTTGATGTAAGAAATGTACTGAACTTTCGGCCACTGAAAATTTAACAGCCGAAAATATGTCATGCCATTTAATTAGAGGTGGGAACCTACACTTGTCTCAAGGTTCGGTTCTGATTATCATGCCATGTAACTAATGTAAATAATTAATGTAAATAATATCCAGCTCGCTTTTTCCACTTGCCTTTTCCCATTTTCGTCATCCAGGTGGATGCTGCATACTGGTGGTGGATGAGTAAACCCCCCCCATATTGTGTAAAGTGCTTTGAGTGTCTTGAAAAGCACTTTATAAATGTAAGGAATTATTAATATTATTATTATTTTTGAGTATTGTCGAGCGAGTTGTTAAACACCTGATTAATCATGCGCTCAGCAGAAAAGGCTGCGATTAGTGGTAACGCTCTTTCGCTGTTCACCGATGAGTGACTCTGATAAAGGCAGCCGCGATCACAGCTGATCCATGATAGACACGGAGGAGAAAAATCGCTGTGCAGACACGCTTGTGTCTGGATCCGCAATGTATCACTGTAACAGTCTAGAGGAGAGGAAACATCACACCAGCAAGTCAAAGGGGCCACAATGAGAGAGAGAGAGAGAGAGAAAGAGAAAGAAATGGAGTTTACTTTCATTTTCTCCATGGGAGTGAAATAGGAGCTTCTACTGTCTGAATGACTGTCCAGCAAACATGCAGTGAATTAAACAGAGTTTGTGCATTTTAATTACTTGACTCCCTCGCCATAGTATTCTACCGCCACATAGCTCAGATGTGATAACCGTTTAGGATCTATTACTGAACTGAAACCAAATTGTCCGCGTCTGGATTGCGTTGCACCAAAGAAAACAATTAGTTTTGACACCCCTACATTTAATGGACCCTCTAGTTTTTTGTGGCTTCAGCTGCTCTTTTAAATCTGGAAGAATTAAGAACATAATCAAAATATATATTCTTACCATTTAATATGGAAAATAATTAACAATATTGCATTTTTGCCATATCACCCAGCCCTAGACTGAAGGTCTGAACACTGATCTTGGTGATCTTCTGATGTCTGACTGGGTCTGAAAGACTTTGTTGAGAGCAAAATTGGCCTGATATGTTTAACGGTCTAATGAGTTGAAATGTGATCCGAAGTTGTTTATCTTTCATCCCTAAAAAATGATACTATCAACACTTGCATGTAGAGGCTTGATTTCTGTATCAGTGTGAGCTAAACGTACATGATCTAAACTTCCACCACGATGCTGTAGTGCTTTCTGCCTCTTCATTTTTTGCATTCTGTATTTATTTATTAATTTTAGAGTGGCTCTGAATACTAAACAGACCAGCGCTGTTTTGCATGCTGGCTTCTATTTTTGAAATGTTCTGAAATGATGTTTGCATACATTTGCATAGGCAAGTGCAAATTGATCTATGAATATGCAAATACAGGGGCTGATGTCTGTGGCAGGCTCCACTCTGCAAGAGAGCTCAAACAAACACGCGCGCGCACACACACACTCTGTGACATGCAACACTTTCAAACGCATCCCTCACGCAACTTGACAGCCCACCCTCCCTTCAAACCCCCCTCCACCTTCATATCCCCCACCCACGCATACACACACACCTTTTTTATTTACCTCTCACAAAGGAAACTGTATATATTTGCTTATTTATTCCAGTAATGTGTCTATCAGCATTGTGATTAAAAGGTGTATAGCTTGGTGCTATTTGTCTGTTTAGATTCGGGACTTGTTTTATGTGCATATTAAGTAAATCAGCGCACATATAGGCTTCAGGGTTTCACTAACATCTGGGCAAGCTGCCAGAACAAACAATTCTAACCGTTTGCGCCTATAATAGAGCTTGACTTTATTTGTTTGCTGGATCCATTCTATTCCATCTTTCTCCCCCTGCAAACATGTAACAGTCAGTAAATACTGTATACTAGTCTGCACTCTCAGAAAAAATGGTACAATGTTGTACCAAAGAAGGTACAAACCCTTGTCACTGGGGTAGTACCTTTTTATGGGACAGAATTTTACCTTAAGAAAAGAAACAAATTTGTACCTTTAAGGTCATGGTTTGTACCATGGGAAACCAAAATGTACCTTTGTTTTTAAAAACCTGCAGATACAATATTGTATACCTTGTGAAAGGTACCACCGCAGTGACAAGACACTTTGTACCTTAACAGTGTCAAAAATGCTAACCAAACATTTATTAAAATGCCTTAAATGTATAGTTTTCTGTTTCACCAGTTGTTTTGTATTATTGTATTATAGAACTAAAAATATAATATAAATAAACATATACTTTTAAATGATGATTCTTGTTTTAAAATGGAAATTATTCATAAAAATCACTTTGCCTTTCCAGTCATATTTATTTTCATAGATACTGTAATAAAGAAGTAAATACAGAATTGTTCAACACTTTTGTACCTTTTATATGAGAACAATTGTGTACCTTCATGTACCATAAAAGGCACAAAACAGTATCATAAGAGGTCTTTTCAGTATCATATAAGGTACAATTTTTACAAAGGTACAAAACTGTTCCTCAAGGAACATTATTTGTACCATTGTGTACCTTTTTTCTGAGAGTTTGTATGTAACTGATCAGCCTTATCATAGGTTGTATCTGCCGTTTCTTGCTATTAGAAGTAACCCCATTCTTCCACCAATGGAATTACAAGTTATTCGACATTTTGGGTGGGTAATGGCCCCTAGCCTTGACCATTTCATTCGATAGATCTCAGATGTGATCATTGGGATTGAGACAATTCAATTCAATTAACCTTTATTTGTATAGCGCTTTTACAATCAAGATTGTGTCTAAGCAGTTTCACATAGAAGGTTTTAGTAAATTGAAAGTGTCAGTCCAGTTATTAATGTTGGAGTTCAGTTCAGTTCAGTGTTGTTTAATATTCACTACTTAGAGTCCAAACACTGAAGAGTAATCCATTGATACGCAGCTCTAGCTGCAGTCTAGTCACCGGAGGCTGGAGAACTCGAGGCTCGTCTTTCCTTGGAGGGTCACAGGAATCTGTCTCTTGCTTGCTACTCTGCCAAGCACCAAGCAGCTGCTCAGGATACAGCGTGGTCCAGGATTATGGAACCTTGAAATCGTCTCGTCGCGGGTCTTGGATCGCATCCGTGGCGCATAGTCTCTGGGGGCCTCGGGATGAGTATCCCCAGGTGGAAATAGAGAATAAAGAGAATAATTGGCGTAGCTGCAGTTCATAGTGTAAATAAACGAGATGCGTGAAGCACATTCATGCATCATACCGCTATGTGATGTATTGAGTGTATGCTTTACTAAAGAGATAGGTCTTTAATCTAGTTTTGAACTGCGAGAGTGTGTCTGAGCCTCGGACATTATCAGGAAGGCTATTCCAGAGTTTAGGAGCCATAAATGAGAAGGCTCGACCCCCTTTACTTGACTTTGCTATTCTGGGTACTACCAGAAGCCCTGAGTTTTGAGATCTTAAAGAGCGGGTTGGATTGTAGCGAGACAGAAGGTTAGTTAGATAAACAGGAGCTAGATTATTTAATGCTTTATATGTAAGAAGCAATATTTTAAACTCAATACGAAACTTAACAGGCAGCCAGTGTAACGAGGATAAAATTGGGGTGATATGATCATATTTTCTAGACCTGGTAAGAACAGAAGCTTTTCTGCATCTTAGATGGATAGCATACTTCGTAGCTTAGCAATATTTCTCAGATGAAAGAATGCAGTTTTTGTGATATGGGAGATATGATTTTCAAAAGTTAAATTGCTGTCTAATATGACACCCAGATGTTTAACAGTAGAGCTAATGCTAACTCTGTATCTCTCTAGTCGCAGGTCGAGTTGTGAGATCTGCTGTACAGGATCCTTACAGGATTTAGGTCCTACAGTATAAGTAATAATTTAAGAGTTTAAGAGAAGGAAGTTGTTAGTCATCCAGTCTTTAACATCTTTAATACACTCAGTTAGTTTAGACAGTTTAGACGTCTCATCAGGTTTAGTAGACATATATAAATATATAATTGAGTATCACACTGGATCTCTGCTGGCCATGGTAGAAATCATCCACAGGTTGAGCAGTATGGCTTGTGGTACGGTCAAGTTTGAGGGTCACATCAGGAGTCTGCATGAAGGGTAAACCAGGGAATGATGTCTTCCTGGGAACACACAGCATCTATTGCCTTTGATGACAACAATCTCAGCCCGATATCTTGCTGTTCTCTTTCTCTCTCTCTATTGCATGTGCAAATGTATGCAAGCATAATTTCTGAATATATTTCAAGAGCAAACAATGAATGGAAAACAACGTTTGGTTGTTTGGTATTCAGTGGCATTCCAGAATTAGTACAAAATACAGAAAATACAAATGAGGAGCCAGAAAGAGTTAGTGAACATGAGCGGAAGACCTTTGAAAATAAATACGCTTTTGAGGTCTGTGGATCTGTTCAAGACTTCCATGGGAGGCAGTTGATTCTGTGTTTATAGACTTTTTAAAGAAACTGTTCATGCATAGCAGTGGTCCCCAACCTTTTTATCACCGCGGACTAGCCAGTGATTAACAGTTTTACCACAGCCCAGAGGCGCGGAGCATCTACTTAGATTGCTAGGTGACCATCAACCATTAGTCTAGCGAAATGTCTGTGTTCCATACAATGTATGAAGCTGGTCGGTCAGTTCTTGTCACGTCACTCAAGGTGTGCTCATTCTGACGATGTTTTCAAATGGGTGTGCCTGGAAGGCATGAGTGTGTTGTGCCGATTGTCTGTATCGCTCCAAGTATGCGTCGCAAGTCATGTGCATCCACTGGAAGTAACGAACTTGCGTGTGGAAAGACGTGATATGTGAACGACCGCCCTCAATTGCGATCTCCAGCAGTTGATCTCGCACAGACATGCTGGATTCACCTGGTTTCTTGACAGATGGGTTGCGGATCCATTCCTTAGCAATTCATTGGTCCTTCACTAGGCCTTTTGCCCTTCAATTCAATTCAGTTAAATATATATTTATTTCTATAGCGCTTTTACAATGTAGATTGTGTCAAAGCAGCTTAACATAGAAGTTCTAGTAAAGTCCAGATTTCAGGGTTGAAGTTGAGTTTTGTTCTGTTCAGTGTGGTTGAACTTTCACTGCTGAAAGGTCAAACACTGAGAAGCAAATCCATCGATGCGCAACTCCACAAGTCCCAATCCAAGCAAGCCAGTGGCGACAGTGGCGAGGAAAAAAAACTTCACCAATTGACGAAGTGAATAAAAAAACCTTGAGAGGTACCAGGCTGTGTTAGGCATGACCATTTTGACCATTTGGGCATGTTTCTTTAAAAAGAAACGTTCCAAAGTCGTCTGTTTCTTTCTCATTTTGCTAGCTTGTGGGTTGAATTTTGACACTCAAGTGACTGAGATGTTACAGAGAGAATACGGTCACTTTTCAAAACAAAAGATTTTTCAAAATAAAAGATCAGTCAGACTCAGATAATAGATAAAACGGAAATAATTAATGATTTCTCGTGTGGCCCGGTACAAATTGATCTGGGTCCAGTTTGTGGCCCGGGGGTTGGGGACCACTGACTTATAGGATGCTTATTAGGATGTCATTTTGTTTGTCACTATCAGGTGAGGGGGAGAGAATCTTGTCGGTGACTGAGGTATACGAGGTAGGTATAAAATAGCTAATCAATGGCACAACTCTATTTACCTGGTAATCAAACAGAAATATGAATATCCTGCTGTAAAGTATGTACAGTAGTTACGTTTCTTAAGGCCCTTAATGAACCTGGTATACTTAAAAAAAAAAAAAAAAAAAAAAAGAAGAGAAGAGAAAATACGTAATTTCGAACAAATCCAGCCAAAACGATGGGTAAAACGGGGGAATGATGTCTTCCTGGGAACACACAGCATCTATTGCCTTTGATGACAACAATCTCAGCCCGATATGGTGCTGTTCTCTTTCTCTCTCTATTGCATGTGCAAATGCATGCAAACATAATTTCTGAATATATTTCAAGAGCAAACAATGAATGAAAAACAACGTTTGGTATTCAGTGGAGCACCCGGAGGAAACCCACACAACCACGGGGAGAACATGCAAACTCCACACAGAAATGCCAACTGACCCAGTTGAGACTTGAACCAGCGACCTTCTTGCTGTGAGGTGACAGTGCTACCCACTACGCCACAGTGGCGCCCTATAACAAAATCAATAAATCAGGAAAGTTCCATCACTGTCACAGCTGGAAATCAACCAACATCAACCTCATAAATCGCAAAGCAAACATTAAATTACACTTGTTGTGTGTTATTTTTATGTTTAAATAAAGACACACAGAGAAAAACATGTACATACTTTATAATTAAGTTAACAGTTTCAATTATTCTTACTGCTTGCAGGTCTACCTTGTGAGTTCCAGTACCCCAGCTGTGTAAATGTTTTTGGTTGCTGAGCGACTAAAGCAGGTTTCTTTCCTCTTTTTCATTTCATCCAATCATCCTTTATTTTTCTCCTTGTCTCCTTTCTCTAATCTGGGGCCAAAATAAGCCTAGCTCAGGTTGTTCTTGGCAGGGGCATGGAATGTTAGCATGATGGTACTTTGTAATTTGGAGAATGGAGTTAAATCTGAGCTGCCTGTACATTTTGTGATTGTCTAGTTATGACTTCCCCCCTCCACCCTTGTCTGCACTTGCCTTTTAGTCATCAGAATTTACAACCTCCTCCTGATCCTGATCCTTCTCCTAATTGAGTGAGATTGTACACTCTAAACACTGTTTTTTCAAACTACTTATATAGAATGAGCTGAACAACATAATTATTTATTTATTTATTTTTGTGGGCAACTTAATTGTTTCATGTTCAATCCACTTACAGACCCAGCTGATACGGACCCGCCGTGACTGTTGTTCAGTGAAGTGATTGGTGGTCTTTGAAAGGTGTAATATCCTGATTACACGATTCCGTTGTCTTTTGTAAATTATCAGTCTAATTAATGATCAACTGAAATGTTGCGTTATTAAATAAAATAACTACATCCGTATCTTAGCTGTGTCCGTCATGTTTTTGGGTCCTCTTGAAACATTTTCGTTGTGTTTTCACCAACTTGCTGCGCGTTTTCTTCCGTTGTGTTTTGAATAACTTGCTGCGCGTTTCTTTCGTTGTCTGTGTTGTGACCAATTTGCTGCACGTTTCTTCTGTTGTCTGTGTTGTGAGAATTTGCAACAGGTGTGCTGTCAAATTGATGAAGATCGTTTCTTAATCTCCTGGTGTTTTTTGTTATTGCATGTGCTTTTTTAAATTGCAGCACGTTAACCTCTCTCGGCCACCGTACATTAGGGTAGCTTTCAGAAAAAAACTAAATACCTGCAAAGAAATTTACACAGAGGAACATGAAAGCCTACTGCCAGCTAGTGTTTTGGAAGTGTTATAAACAGCATGCAGAAGTATAAATGCACGGCTACACGCAAGGCATGGGCCATGGGTCACGCCAATAGCTTGACACACAGTATAAATCAGCCTTTAATGTTGCCCCAACACAAATCTATTTTTTTTTTTTTTTACAGTGTATGGGTATATGGTATCAACACTTTTCCCACAGTTGCACTTTTCCCATAAGAAAGCAAGATTAGCTTTTAGATGGATGGATGGATGGATGGATGAGTGGATAGATAGATATTAAAATCTTCAGCTGACAATTTAAAAGCTGAGCAAAAGCCTCTGTTATTAATTCTAAAATGTCACTTTGGGACTAATAATGAGGGAATGTTGAGCTCCTCCACTGAAGATAATAGCTTATTGTATTATGTAGAATAGAGCATTATTTAAGAGAGAGGGAGAGAGAGAGAGAGAGAGAGAGAGAGAGAGAGAGAGACTGAGCAATACTGATTACGTTCCCTGAATTGAGATCTGATTGAATTGTACAGGTCAGTCTTATGTTCTTATTAAAACAATAGTTTGAGTTTTGGCAGTGGTAAGCCATCGTTCTTGCGGTATATATTTCTCATATAAAATCCTTGTTTTCCAAATCCATCTAGGCTTTGTGCATTCAATATAAAAGTCTTTGCTTAATATCATTCATTCATTTTCTTGTCGGCTTAGTCCCTTTATTAATCTGGGGTTGCCACAGTGGAATGAACCGCCAACTTATCCAGCATATGCTTTATGCAGGTTCATAGTGCAGAACAGATAAGCACGGTAACATTTGGCCTTGAATTTAGACTGGCTTTTCCTCCTTTCCTTTCGCTCAGCTACTCAACTGTATAGTCTGTGTCCTCTCTGTGTGTGTATGTGGTTAAGGTGTATTTTGCTAAATAAAATCGTGCCTATATGTGAGCAGAAAAGCTGTGGCGTTTAGATCTGTCCTTGATTAAAAAACTTTATTTATTCGCGAGAGGGGAGTTTGAGCTCAGGTAGATCTCGAGAACCCTCCCCCCACGAAGGTGACTAAGGTAAGATGCTTTGGTTATTTATACTCAGCTGGGAATCGTTTGATTGGTGGATTGTGCATTAGCTTGACTCTGGGCCAGCTGTGTCAATCATAAGCATGCGCTCCTCTCGAAATTAGTTTATAACTAAACTTCACTTTACCAACACAGAGACATACATCCGAGAACATCATACATCACACATATTCAAAAAGAACTATCTAATGAAAGGCTGTACCTGAGTGCCAGATTATTGCAGTACTGAAGTACATTGCATAATGTTTCCTTCTTAAAGTTCATGCCAAATCAAATTTTGCCATGTTTATTTTGCTAGCATACATTGTTGTTCTTTAGGCAAACAATCAACCCGTTCAAGTTAATCCACTAAAACAATGTTTGTTTTTCGTAATCCTCAATCAAAGTCTGATCATTTGCTTCTGCATTTGGAGTGGCGGTTCTTTCTGTTGATGTCAGATTGCCGACTTCAGCCATAATATTCTAAACCACGCCCCCCTTATTGTTAGTTTGCTATGAGAGAATGATGCACTCTTACTCAATATTCGGTCACACTTTATTTTGAGGGCCCCTTTGTTGAATTTAAGTTACATTGCAACTAATTCTCATTAGATTATAAGTAGACTGTTAGGTTGAGGAGGGGTAGGGTTAGTGTAAGTTGACATGTACTTGCAAAGTTTCTTATAGTCAGTAAATGTCTGTTGAGTGTCAGTATCAACAGATATTAAGTAGGCAGTCTACTAATACTCAAATGGACTTTTGAAATAAAGTGTTACTCAATATTCCATTTCAGTTGGATATACATCAACTTGAGATAAAAATCTTGTTGTTCACACAGATTTTAAGCATGATTTTTACCCAATTGACTACAAAATACATGCATATATTTTTATGTAAAATATATATATTTTTTTGTAATACATATTTTTCGTCCTTCTGAATTATAAGCTTCCCTGTATATTTTTCCCCAATAACTGTTTAACACATTTTAGTTTTATTAACAAATTTCTAATAAGCGATTTCTTCCATCTTTGTCATGATCATACACTACCTGACAAAAGTCTTGTCGTGGATCCCAGTTGTAAGAGCAACAAATAATAACTTGACTTGACAAGTTGATCACTTGTAAAAGTGGCAGAAGGTAGATTTTTCTGATGAATCATCTGCTGAACTGCAGCCCAATCCTCACAAATATTGCAGAAGACATTGGAACCTGCATGGACCCATGATTCTGACAGAAATCAGTCAAGTTTGATAAAGGAAAAATCATGGTTTGGGGTTACATTCAGTATGGGGCTGTGCGAGAGATCTGCAGAGTGGATGACAACATCAACAGCCTGAGGTATCAAGACATTTGTGCTGCCCATTACATTATAAACCACAGGAAAGGGCAAATTCTTCAGCAGGATAGCGCTCCTTCTCATACTTCAGCCTCCACATCAAAGCTCCTGAAAGCAAAGAAGGTCAAGGTGCTCCAGGATTGGCCAGCCCAGTCACCAGACATGAACATTATTGAGCATGTCTGGGGTAAGATGAAGGAGGAGGCATTGAAGAAGAACTCAAAGAATCTTGATGAACTCTGGGAGTCCTGCAAGAACGCTTTCTTTGCCATCCCAGATGACTTTATTAATAAGTTATTCGAGTCATTGCAGAGATGTATGGATGCAGTCCTCCAAGCTCATGGGAGTCATACACAATATTAATTCTTTTTCCACTGCGTCATGACTTTATATTTTATACTGCACATTATTTCTGTTAAGAGTCAAGCCTTTTTTCTAAGCAAAGTCAGACCTTACTGTCCTAATTAAATAATTAAAATCAAGGCATGATCATATTTTATTTTGGTAAAATAAGCGTAATCTAGAGGCCTTCGCCTTTCATTTAAGCCACTTATGATACCAAACGATCAACTAGAAGTCAAATTATTATTTATTGTTCCTAAAACTGTATATAATATTTTACTAGACATTTTTCAAGATACTAGTATTTAGCTTAAAGTGACATTTAAAAGCTAAACTACTGTATGTTAATTAGGATAATTTAGCAAATAATTAAATAATAATTTAAATAATTAAAAAAAATTGAAATATTGCTTAAGGGGGCTTACAATATTGGCCTTAGAATGTTTTCAAAACAATTAAAATCGGCTTTTATTTTAACTGAAATAAAACAAATAAGACATTCTCCAGAAGAAAAAATAGGAAATACTGTGGAAAAAAATCCTTGCTCTGACTTTATTTTGGGAAAATATTTAAAAAAGTATAAAAAAACACACATGAGAACTAATAATTTTGACTTCGACTGTATGTATTTTCTGCGTACTGTATCTGTGTTGAAGAAGCGTTTCTCTAATGAGAAACAGAAGACAGTGAGAGGAAGAGGAGAGTTATGAAGTTAGCGAGGTAGAGATATACTGAGGTAGGAGTGTATGGATGTGTGTTAGCAGCTGATTAGTATTCGAACGGCGTGCAGCTCCAAAGAGGATTAATGGACTCTGATGCTTAATATCCTGGAGAACAATTAATTTGCCCACAGTTTTGTCATGGTTGAAAGTCAAATGCTGGAACGGATCGATGTGGCCCAGCCCGGCGGTGGAAATCGTGCGAGCCCCTTCTGCTGGCTGCAGAATTTTAATTTCATCATCATCATTTCGCCTGCCAACATTTCACCCCCACACACCCCCGAACCCCCACCCCTGCAGACAGAGAGAGCCGCTCCTGACATGGCTGAAAGGCTTGGGGTGGGTTGGGCTTTTGTTAGACATACACACACACACATACATACATACGAATCTCCTCAGAGGGCAGAGGCATGCTTATATGCAGCCTGAAGGAGACTAGTAAGTGTTTGTATGTTTTGTGAAGTAATAAAAAGCTAAGATAGGACTAAAATATAATCACAAATAAATCTACAGAAAACAGATTGCAGATTTGGAAGTGATAAAATAAGCCTGGTGATACCATACAGGCGTGATCTTGCGTCTTAAGAAGGTATGTATGTAAAAGTAGACAGCATACAATTGACACAGTAAATATTGTAAAACTTTTTTTATTCTAGCTGAAATAAAACAAATAAGACTTTCTCCAGAAGAAAAAATATTACAAGAAATACTGTGAACAATTTCTTGCTCAACATCATTTGAGAAATATTTGAAAAAGAAAAATAATAATAATTTTGGCTTCAACTGTGTCAATTGTAGGCCTGCCACCATAAAATGGTGACTGAAAAGATGATGAGAAGATTACGTCCTCAAGAAAGCGCTCATTGTAAATTTGACAGCAGCGACACTATCGGAAAGGAACAAAACAACGGAGATGTACGATTAAATTGTTCACAGTTACTGAACACAACTGGATCAACAGTGAAGCAGAAAAACTACGCTACTCCCTTCAATAGAGGTGCCTTTTTGTGAGTTGTTTCATAATGAATGAGCTTTACACAGCATTTTTCCCACTGTGTGGTACGGCTTGGCTAAGTTTGCTGCAATTTAGTATCACTTTATAGTAAGTGAGATTAGAGACTTTTTTTTTTCTTCTTCACTTTACTGCCTTGGCATCCTGGGTCACCTCATTTAGCTCAAACTAGATCTGCTCTTAGGCCATTCATTCATGATGATATTACTTCAAGATTTGAAGCAGTATGCCATTATTGTGCAGATACACGCGCAGTTACAGTTGTTTGAGCATGCGCAATGAGAGAGAGAGCTTGCTTATCTTTCTTTTTGATTGTGTTCTTGTTTATGGATGGGTTTATATGCACTGAAGTGTTGTTCAGCCACTGAAAACGTCAGGCAAAGGATTGGCTATTTTCAAGTTCATGGAGTCCCTTTTACAGCATCGATAATATAGTCGGTTAAATAGACCCGAGCATTCGTTTAGTTGTGCAAGTGTAAAAGAAGATGAAACAAGCAATGTATGAGGATCAACGAGCACGATTGAAAATGAAAAGTCACTCGTTGTCTTGGTATTGACAGTATATTTATGTTTTTAGCACTGCTTTTGGTCACACTTTAGTTTGATGGTCCGTTTGTTAAATTTAAGTTACATTGCAACTAATTCTCTGTAGATTATAAGTAGGGCTGGGTATCGTTCCAAAATTTTCGATACCGATACCTTGAATTCGATACCGGTTCCGAACGATACTTTTTTCGATACTTTTATTTATTAAGAAATATATTTTAACAAGATCACATAACACAATCTCAGAGAAACAAAAGCACAAAAAGAACAACGTGTAGTTAACACAATATATTAGTGCAAACAGTTTTAATGAAGTTCAAGCAGTTTTAAGTCAATCAATTTTAAGTATTTGTGAGGCTTACTGCTGCTTAAAGGTTTAGTTCACCCAAAAATTGAAATTCTGTCATTTATTATCTACAAATGAAGATATTTTGGATTTAACCTAAGAGCTTTCTGATCCTCACATAGATAAATCATTGAATACAGTTATTTTTGTTTACTTTGCGCACAGAAGTATCCTCGCATCTTCATATAATTATGATTGAACCACTTATATCACATGGAGTTATTTATACTATGTTTTTGGTTCCTATGGGAGGATCAGAAAGCTCTTGGATTAAATGATCTTTATTTGTGTTCTGAAGATAAACAAAGATCTTATGATCTTACAGCCTCACATTTGACAAGCTCTGGGCGAGTGGGCGTAACTGCTGTAAACGATTGATTTTCAAGACAGCCTCACAGCAGCCAATCACCACCATTTGATCCGGGCACGTTAAGGATTCCGCAGGTTTTCTAGCTCACTGACGTTGACAAGATTATACCCTTGGGTATCGAAATTTGGTACCGAACAAAAATGATTTTTTCGATATTCGATTGTATCGAGACGATTCGGTTGGTGCCTCAAAAGTATCGAACTCGATACCCAGCCCTAATTATAAGTAGACTGTTAGGTTGGGGTTAGGGGTAGTGTTGACATGTACTTGAAAAGTTTCTTAGTCAGTAAATGTCTGTTAAATGTCAGTATCAACAGATTAAGTAGACAGTCTACTAATACTCAAATGGACCATTGAAATAAAGTGTTACCCTGCCTTTTTACTGATCTGATTTTTATTTAGTTTAATAACAAAACATAATTAAATAGTGCTCTTCCGCCTAACCTGCTTTACTGAGGTGAAGTTTTTTATTTTTATTCGCACATTCGTTTATTTGACAGCCTGTGACGCTCACACTCTAACGCTACTCTAAATATTGGGTCTGAAATAGCGTGTAGGAATGACTTCAAAACAACATTAGCGCTGTTTCATTGACTGTGAACAATGTTGCATTTTATAGTCATCGGCTGATTATATGATGTCACTGTTTAGAATTAGCAAACAATACTTTTCTGAAATTATATTATTGAGGAAAAAGTCTGAATGTACGAATATAAAACCAACTTTACCCCAATGCCAGTTTGGGGGAAATATAATTCCTGCACCCGCTGGCCTGTCAACAACTACGCTGGACAAAACACATGTCTCCACAGAGCAGGGGTCACCAATCACGGTCCTGGAGGGCTGGTGTCCCTTCAGGGTTTAGCTCCAACTAGCCTCAACACACATGCCTGGATGTTTCAAGTATACCTAGTAATAATAAAAGTAATAATTCCTTACATTTATATAGCGCTTTTCTAGACACTCAAAGTGCTTTATACAATGGGGGTGGGGGGTGGGGGATCTCCTCATCCACCACCAGAGTGGAGCAACCTCCTGGATGACGTGACGGCAGCCACATTGCGCCAGACCGCACACCAGCTGATTGGTGGAGAGGAGACCGAGTGATGAAGCCAATTATGATATGGGGATGGTTAGGAGGCCATGATGGACAGAGGCCAGTGGGCAGATCTGGCCTGAATGCCGGGGTTAAACCCCTATTCTTTTTTCGAAGAACATCCTGGGATTTTTAACGACCACAGAGAGTCAGGACCTCGGTTTAACGTCTCATCCGAAAGACGGCACTCACTGAGCAGTATAGAGTCCCCTTCACTATACTGGGGCGTTAGGAGCCACACAGACCACAGGTTGAGCGCCCCCTGTTGGCCTCACTAACACCACTTCTGGCAGCAACCTAGCTTTCCCATGTGGTCTCCCATCCAGGTACTGACCGGGCACAGCCCTGCTTAGTTTCAGTGGGCGACCATGTGAGAGTTGCAGAGAGCAAGCTGCCGGCTTAGTGAGACTTTGGCCCAATCCCAATTCTATTTTTGTACCCCTACCCCTTCCCCTTGGCCCTTACAACCGAGGGTTAAGGGGAAGGGCTTCAAAACTTACCCCTAAGAATTGGGACAGCACTTCAACACCTGCACACGTCATCATATGTCATCACGATCTCTTGCTTCATATGAGATCAGACGATCACGACTGCTGGAGTTATTCCAGTTGTGGTGTTTTTTGGTGTTTATTTTCAGGAAATCACTGAAGGTGTATATTATGTTATCATAACGATCTAATGTGGCAGGAAGATTGTAACTGTACTGTGTATTTACACAGTGGCCATATTTATCTATGTAAACACACGAAAACAACATTAACATTATAGCAGACACTGTAAAAAGCTCATTCCCAGACACTAGACATTACTGACAGGGTATTCGAGTGTCATCGTGTGTCAGAATGTTGTGGGACTGCTGTACATGAGTTACGATTATGGATTATAGATCGCGAAATTTTGGTTTTTTTTTTTCCGTTTTTTTAAAAAGCATGACGGTAAAACACGAACGCGGTTATGATTATATTAAAACATATGTTTGTTTGTCGTAAAAATTCGTAATAATGACAAAAAATACTAATTTGTGGATCTCCTTACTTCTGGGTTCAGCTATGACTTTGGAAATTTTCTTACCCCTCCGTTTGAAGTGTGGTCCTGAAAAATCTTCGTTCGAAGGGGTGTATACCCCTTGCCCTTAGCCCTACGCCTACAAGCTAAAGAGAATTGGGACACCACTGTCCCCTTGACGTGAATGCGCAAAACGAGGGGTAGGGGTAAGGGCTAAGGGGTAGAATTGGGATTGGGCCTTGTTCAGGTGTGTTTGATTAGGGTTGGAGCTAAAATCTGCAGGACACCGGCCCTTCAGGAACAAGTTTGGTGACCCCTGCCATCGAGTTTTCTAACTGGTGAATGACATGATCTAGTATTATATCTCTTCGGTACGCATTCATGACTTGAAGGATGCATGGCTTTGGACGGCAGGGAATGGCTAAAACATTTCTAAGCTATTATGCTAATGCTAGCGTTCAGGCAGATCACCTACTGCACCTTTAATGCATCATCCCATATTCTGTAGTAGTTGCATCAACCTTAAATATTTGTAGCGGTAAACATCTTTAAAAACCTCACCCAGATACTGTGCTTCAGTAACAAAAACAATAGTGTATTACAAGCTTACTGATGAAAGTGATGCACAAGATTCATCTTGGGTGTTTTCTCCTTTTTTTTTTGTGGCAATACTGCAGACACACACGCACACACACACACGCATACTAAGCATTTGCTCATTTTGTCCACAATGCAAGACTTCATTGGGGAGGCGTGATTGGTAATAGGTATGGACCACAATCGATAGTGTGGACGACGGGCCAAATGCAGATGTAATGACGTTGGGCTTCTCACTGATTAAGATACTGTCACCCTGCTGGCACTAGAGGTCATTTGCTCTTTAACCTCCTTTTAAGTATGTCTGTTTTTTAAACAGATTGTCTCGATCAAACGGGGAGCTAAAAAGTGCGCGGGATCGAGAGGACAGGGAATTGTTTTAAAGAGAGATCGAGAAATATCCTCAGATAGATTCACATATATATTACCAGTATATGAGGCTCACAGCATGTTTTCAGGCCTGTTTAGACAAGACACATAAGCAGCAATGCAGAAGTAATCTGGACAGTACATGCAGCCTCGCTGTTTTCCTATCGACTGCATGTCTGATTCATAACATGATGAGAGCTTGTGCTTCTGAGTCATTCATTCATTCATTTTATTTTCGGCTTAGTCTTTTTATTAATCTGGGGTTGCCACAGCGGAATGAACCACCAACTTATCCAGCATATGTTTTATGCAGTGGATGCCCTTCCAGCTGCAACCCATCACTGGGAAATCTCCATATACACACTCATTCACATTCATACACTACGGACAATTTAGCCTACCCAATTCACCTATACCACATGTCTTTGGACTTGTGGGGGAAACCGGAGCACCTGGAGAAAACACACACCAACAAGGGGAGAACATGCAAACTCCACACTGAAATGCCAACTGACCCAGCCAGGCCTCAAACCAGTGACCTTTTTGATGTGAGGCAACAGTGCTAACCACTGAGCCACGGTGCCGCCCTAAGTACTTCGGTCTCTTAGGGTGCTTTTACACCTGTAGATCTATTGTTTTGTTCCAAAACAGAGATTAAAATTGTTACAATGTTGTTTTTTGTTCTTGGTGCGGTTCGCTTTTCTACATGGTTTCTACATGGACCAAAATAGCTAAAACAAGTCATGTGCGAGTAAACTGAGTCCTGCTCAGCTGTCATGTGTCCTTATTTTACTTCATGACGATGAGCAACAAGACATTATAAGCGAAAAGCTGCTTTAATTTTGAATGGTGACCCCCACAGACATCGTCACCAAATATAAATCAGAGGCATACCTGTCAACATTGGGATGTGAAAATAAGGGATCACCCCCCAAACCCCCCCAAATAAAAAATAAAAAAACGGAAAAAAAAATCCCCTTATTAAATATGTCATTCTGGAGCTGTTTCGCAGTAAATAAACAGTTAAACAGTCAGTAATAATTTTTATATTATTATTTACAAAAGAAAATTCAATAGTATATGTTGGCAAACAGTTTAGCTTATTAAAATTAGCTGTTATAAAGAAATAGGATCAAGTTATCAAATCTTATTCATCTTTTCCTCACTGTATAACTCACACATTTATGAATAAAGAGCAGTGAATCTCATTTATTTATTTATTTTGTTTGATTACATTAAATAACAGAGGTGTCACTGTTATAAATAACAGAAGTTTTATTATGAAATATAATCGTTATAATGAAAGCATTCCATTGCTTTCCTAAAGTTTTATGCTCATTTAGGACAAAATTAGTTGTGTTTGAAAAAAAAAAACATCAAGATCGTCATCTTTAGATGTTATTATTATTAATTATGTGTATATATCTGTTCAAACACAAACACAAAACCCAGTATCCACTTTCGCTGTTTCTAATCGAGTGTACAGAATCCGTTTGGGAAACAGCGTCTGTTTATCACTACGGACGGGTCAGCTGACAGTCACGCACCGCTTTATGGCTGTTTTGAGGACTGCATAGGAGGAGCGACGGCACCTCTAATGAAAAGGAAAGGGAATCCCGCCGTTTTTATGTTTATTTCAGAGTGTTTCATGTCTAAATAAAACGAAAGCACAGACAGATTCCAACAGATTTAAGAACAAGGGGCGGCCTCTTGTGGTTCGGCGGTATGGGTTGCGTATAGGGAGGATCGGCTCTTTAATGTTTATTGACACCTATCGGAGAATGACTGAAAATACGGGAGAAATACAGGAAAATTTACGGGATGATAGCGGGATAGATCTGTAAAATACGGGAGAATCCCGGGAAATACGGGAGGGTTGACGGGTATGATCAGAGGTAAGACTTTCTCATACAGAGCCGTTGGCTAAAATTACGCATTATAGGCTTTACAATATAGAGAGAAAAAACAGATAAACCAAACGCTCCATTTTTCTAACGATAAACAGCTCTCGTTAATAGTCCAGCATGCTTGCACTTTCGTATTCAACATGAAATGCACATTTGCCGGTAGGAATGACATCCTGCCCTACTCATACAGTGAGGGAAAAAATTATATGAACCCAAGCTGATTGTGTAAGTTTGCCCACTTACAAAGAAATGATCAGTCAATAATTTTAATGGTAGGTTTATTTGAACAGTGAGAGACACAACAATAACAAAAAATCCAGAAAAATGTGTTTCAAAAAAAGTTAGAAATTAATTTGCATTTCTATGAATGAAATAAGTATTTGATCCCCTATCTGTCAGCAAGATCTCTGGCTGGTGGATCTTATACAGGTAATAAGCTGACATTGGCAGCCCTCTCAGCTCATTACCTGTATAAAAGAGACCTGTCCACAGAAGCAATCAATCAATCCAGATTCCAAACGCTTCACCATGGCCAAGACCAAAGAGCTTTCCAAGGATCTCAGGGACAAGATTGTGGACCTACACAAGGCTGGAATGGGCTACAAGACCATCGCCAAGCAGCTGGATGAGAAGGTGACAACAGTTGGTGCATTTATTCGCAAATGGAAGAAACATAAATTAACTGCCAATCTCCCTCGGTCTGGAGCTCCATGCAAGATCTCACCTCGTGGAGTTTCAATGATAATGAGAACGGTGAGGAATCAGCCCAGAACTACTCGGGAGGAACTTGTCAATGATCTCAAGGCAGCTGGGACCATAGTCATCCAAAAAACTGTTGGTAACACGCTACGCCGTGAAGGACTGAAATCCTGCTGTGCCCGTAAGGTCCCCCTGCTCAAGAAAGCCCATCTAAAAGCCAGTTTAAAGTTTGCCACTGAAGATCTGACTGATTCAGAGGAGGACTGAGTGAAAGTGTTGTGGTCAGATGAGACCAAAATCGAGGATTTTTCTGGATTTTTTTGTTATTGTTGTGTCTCTCACTGTTCAAATAAACCTACCATTGAAATTATAGACCAATCATTTCTTTATTAGTGGGCAAACTTACAAAATCAGCTGGGGTTCAAATCATTTTTTCCCTCACTGTAATTCTCTCTAGCTGTTACATATCTATAATCCACTGTGATATAGCCTGGTTCGTTAGTTCATTGGATCGTATTGCTTTTGTTTTGACGCGAATCTGAGTGCCATTGCTGGATTCACGTAAGCCAAACAAACTACGCTAAGGAGGCAAACGAGCCAGGTTTCGAAACAAAAGTCTAGGTGTGAAAGCACCATGATATTATATTGCTTCATAAAATTCTCCATTCCAGAAATGTTACAGTTTTGCGCTTATGTGTCTAAAAGATGCTCGTAAAAGATATTTAAGACCCAACGCGCTTCATATGCATGTGCGGTGAAGACTGTTGGCTTACATATGCCGCCATCAAAAGGATCTACAACTATTATTATAGCACAGATAAAATTGAGTTTTTGTAATCACTGAGATTTAGGCTGGCATAAAAGCCTGCCTATTTCGATTTCGGAGCCACCATTCACATTCCTAAGGCTTTCCACAATCCGAAAGTCTATGATCAATAATGGATTCAAATCTTTCTTCTTTTTCCCTTCAATTTCCAATTTCCTTCACAGCCTGTGAATTGCATCTCCCTCATACTCCTGCTCTCTTCCCTCCCTTCTGCCTCGCTATTGGCTGTCACTTAATGGATTAAAGTGCCCCACAATAGGCTGATTCAGTCCGTCAAGACGCAATGTCATGACCTCTCACAGTGAGCGGATGGGAAGGGGGTGGGGGGTGGGGTGGGATGCAATTCATATCAACCAAGCCAGCTGGCCCGCTAAACACGCAATTTCATCCAATTCCCAGACGGTCACAATTCACAGTCGCACACACACTGCCACATGCCTGAGAAAGGGGGTGGAGTAGGCAGGTTTGGGAAGATCCTGATGGATTTTAGATGGGTTTCTCCATTTCACTTGACTGGAGGAAGAAGGGAAGAATATGAGAGACAGAAGAAAAATGGAAAACAAACACAATACACTTCATTGTCATAAAACACATTTTACCAATCAATCAATCAATCAATCAACAAAAATGAGAAATAATATTTTTATTTTGGCCTATATCTTACTGTATGTCTTTGTTTACATGCTGGTTTGGGAAGATTATGATTGATTTTAAGATGGGCTTTGTTGGGAAAAAGGAATTTTTTTATTATTATTTTTTTGTATCTTGTTTGTTCATTACACAATTGTATTGGTATTGCTTAAGGTAAAATATTAACTGAACTTCTTGACCGGGAAGTAGGGAGGAATATGAGAGACGGAGTGAAAAAAACAGAAAACAAACAATGTACTCCATTAAAATATATTACATTTAATCAATCAATCAAGAAAAATAAGAAATAATATTTAGAAATTATCCTATATCTTATGTCTACATGCTAGTTTGGGAAGATCCTGATGTATTTTTGATGGGTTTCTC
>CAIGQQ010033701.1:2269447-2280452 GCA_903798035.1 Danio albolineatus
AAAAATTATATATATTTGCAATCTGACACAATGACAACAAGGACACAAATCATAAAATTAAAGCTTCTTTATTTTGATCTCTTGCCAAGACAAGATCTAAAACAGATCTAAAATGTCAGGGATTGAGCCTAAGGAAGGCTGTACAATTTGTATGCACATACTTACTTTTCTCTCAGATTTCGCTCCCCGGAGCATCTAACATGTACCTCTCTCAGAAAATGTGTTGGGATTCCCCATCCGAAATACACGTAATACACTCTCGCCTTGCGAACGGAAGGGGGCCCTGGGCTTGAGGATCTTATGAGCTCAGGGCTCTCTCCCGGGACAGCATGCTAAACAAGCTTTATAATCAATCATCAGCTAAGTGTGAACTCTTGAAAAACATTTTTATTATCATAACGATCTGGATTTGCAAACACAAACGTATTATTACAGATTTTTTTACTTTGCTTCACTCTGGGGTTTGTTTTTAAGTGTTGTTTCCTACTAACACACTACAGCAAAAGATCACTGACTTAAAATCCTCTTTCAGCTGGTGAAAAACCTACTGTTCTAATCATGTATATTTTCAAATTCCAAATAACTCTTATAGATAGCAGGTTTTAATGTGCTGAAAATAAATTGGCTGTATTTAATTAGCCTGATGAAAGTATTCATTTTGCTTTTTTTTTTTTTTAAATTGGCATCAACTAATACAGAATGTCCTATACGTATAACTGAAATATTAATTTCACCACTGTAGCTAGCTACCTACATATTCATTGCCTCTCGGAAACGGCTCGGCCAGTGACCTCTGTCTCAGGGCTGGCACTTCTGGGGGTCTGTCTGGAGGATTTGCCTCCTCTTCTCTCCTTTTTTGCAGCTCGGCGTTCTCTTTTTCGTGTTGTTTTATGTGTTTGTGTAGATTTGTGGTGTCGCCACAGTATCGAATAGACTTTCTACAAACATCGCAGTTTGCAATATTTTCGTTTACTGCAGTAAAATATCTTCAAACAGCGCTCCTCTTTCTTTCCGTCATCTCAAAATAGAAGAAAGTGCTCGCGCTTTGGCGCTGCTGAGTCACGTGATGAAAGGACAACTAGAGCAGAGAGGAACAACAGTGCATACGAGTTATAAAAGGAGTGGGGTATTTACAGAGATGTCCGCTCTTTTATGAAACAGGAGCAATGTACTTTAGCGTAAATTAAATATAAGTATCGATCTCGGAAGGTTACTATCGATCCGATATCAATACCATTGATGGTATTGATACTATCGATATTAGGATTGATCCGCCCACCCCTACTATACGACATTATTCCGCATGCTCAAACTCTAGCCTTACAGCATATTTAAAGCTCATCGGTGTTCAGTCATGACACAAAAAACTACCTTACTTTAACCAACTCTCCACCCAGCGACTGTTTTTCACAAATCTTTATGCTTTCCTGGTTCTGAAGCAGCAACACAGCCCTGAGAAATGTTCAAGCCCTTCACCACAAGCACATCATTCACATTCCTCTCCACAAACACAACAGTCTCTTCGCTGCAGCCCTACAAGTCATAACCATGACAACCTTGCAAAACAAGACGGCTGGTTTGACTTGGTTTAATTGCTCCCCCTCACGTCCCCCATTACTACACACACATTCAGATGAGCATGCTCAACATGAGTTTGGGAAGTTAATTTAAGAGGCCCAGCAGCTGTCATTTGCTTCATTCCAAAAGGCTTCTGGGATTTGCAATGTTTGAATTTTGTTACAGTGATTAAACCAACACCCTGAGCCACATTTGGTTATACTTAAGTCGTCATTAATTGTGAAACTGTATAAGATTTATCAGAGTCATTTGAAAGTTTGGTGTGGAAAGTGTTGTTAATGAATGCATGTATGTATTTTTGGCAACAGATGATGTTCACATTTGGCTAATGCCTTGTGTTTTATCATGTTTGTGATGTCCAAAAGACCCAGTGCTTTATGTTTAAAGTATCATCGCTATCAAAAGAAAAATCCAAATCTTTTAGCGGAGAATCAACGTAAACTAATATGACCGTAGTTAATGATTCCACATATCAATAATCTGAGCTCATTAAAATCACAATGTAAAAATAACAATTAGTATAATTGGTCTATTTAATCAGGGGCCAAAGCGATCAATGAGCTGCATTTATTAGAGAAAGCTGATTGATTGCTCCGAGGACAAAGAAAGTGAAATGTTTACCTGCAGTGAATAGTAGAGGAGTGTTTCCAATTAACAATGGATCTCAGGGTGTTGTCTACATGCAAAGCTACAAATGGATGTATATGAGCTTTAAGTTCTTAAGAGTTAGGGTTGGTTTATCAATTGATTGATTGATTGATTGATTGATTGATTGATTGATTGATTGGAATCGTACCTGTGTAATTAATCTGACACTAATAAGGATACTTAGTAAAAATATTCACAGTCCTCATCTAAATAAGGGTGCTTTCACACCTGCCTTATTTAGTTTTGTTGAATCACACTAGAGTTCGTTTTCCCTCTTGGTGCGGTTCGTTTGGGCAGGTGTGAATGCAGCAATCGCACATCAAAAGCGGACCAAAAAAGCATACCGAGACCTACTTGAAGAGGATCAGTTCCATGAATCAGTTAGTTTGTGGTAAGAACATGATCCGAACTAAAACAGACCCAACCGCAAAAAGTACTGTGGCTTTTTGGACTAATCCATCTTCCGTAGTCCGATGCGCTGTCCCATCTTATGGGGTTTGGAGGAAAAAATTTAGTTGACAGCACTTCACTAACAGTTTTAAACAGTGAGAGAGAGAGAGAGAGAGAGAGAGGAAAACATCACCTGAT
The DNA here is from genome assembly GCA_903798035.1 of Danio albolineatus. Classification (NCBI taxonomy): domain Eukaryota; kingdom Metazoa; phylum Chordata; class Actinopteri; order Cypriniformes; family Danionidae; genus Danio; species Danio albolineatus. The sequence goes on from CAIGQQ010033701.1 coordinate 2,272,262, forward strand.
GGATCGTTGGTAATATTTTTGGAAGATGACCATGTCGCAGTTTATCCAAATTAATTCACGCCTCCTCCTAATGCCTTCGCTGATTGCAATGCATTAAAACACTAGCTGCGTCCCAAATCGCATACTTATGCACTATTCTACGCCATTTTGAAGTATAAATAGTGTAAGTAGTGCGTTCACACTGAAAACTCTAAAAATAATAAGTGCACTTTAATTGCCTTGATGATGATGCACTCATTCAGCTGGTAATATGAAGTGTGTAATGATGGACACTTCACGCACTCAACGACAGCAGCTTTGCGCACGTAGCGGAAGGGGCGGAGCTATCGGGCGCACGTGTTGGATAACTTTACTTATTTTGGATTGTGAAAGCAAAATTCTCCTACGAGAGTGATTATAGTGCCTCCGGATGGTGAATGCGGTTATAATCATGCCAGGTATTATTAGGTATTTTGGTCATTTATTTAATGAATTTGGCAACCATCAAACGTCATCTGGGAAACGGTTTGAACTTCCGCTTAGTAAAAAAGCCATTAGTGTTCCATTTGGGACAACACTACATACATATACTATGCTGTTGAGTGTGTGTGCATAAGTACATACTTTAGTGCATAAGTGCATAGCATATAGTTTGTCATTTGGGACGCAGCTATTGTTTTCCAGCCGCTGCTGCGCTTGTATAGTGTATAGTTCCAAATGTATAGTTTGTCTAAAGTGATGTATACAAACCATATAGTATACTATGAGCAGGGATACAATCAGCCAGTGCAGCGACATTTTGGGTCTGCTGGTTTGTTTACTTGCTGGAGTTCTATTGGCATTTTCCGCATGTTAATTCTGACCAATCGAAAAGCAGTTTAGGAAATATGTTCAATAGGGATGTGCAATTAATCGCAATCGCAAAAAAAATCGTGATTTAAGCACATGCAATTTTTTAATCGCGTAAGGCTGCAATTTTATCTATAAATTTATTTCGATTTTTGTTCACGTTCTTGTGCGCATGATTTAAATATGTTAACCAATTAGAGCTTTCGCAGCACACCAGGCAATTACAGCTAAGCTGAGCGGGAGAAAGATGTTAACCAATCAGAGCTCACTCCGCACACGTTGAAGTTAAGCGGGAGAACCGACTAGGTGGTTTTGATTTTTATTTATTGTTCTGACTGGAGTTGAGGTTAGTTCATCTCTATTTTTTCATGTCGTCTGTTTTTAACACAATTTATTAAAGTTTTGTTTATCACGCACGTTAGTACTACTGTGTACAGTGTGTGTTTAACTAGAGGTGAAGTTAGTTTATCTTCATTTATTTTATGTTTATTTTATGTTATTTTATGTTTTAAAGACAATTTTACAACAGTTTTATTTATTAAACTTAATACTATGTTTTTTTTAATTGTGAAATGTTTTATTCTACACTTCTTGTGCACTGAATACATGTAGAATCTGTGTATGTAGCTTGTTTGAAAAAGCAAAAACAGTTGCCAAAATCCCAAATAAAATCGCAATCACAATATTCGTTCCAAAAAATCACAATATGATTATTTTGCCCATATTGCACAGCCCTAACATTCAATAACATCTGGTCAATGAGTGATGTGGATTTTGTCACATGACTGCATTTTGGTTCTTTTCAGTTGGTTCGGACTAAAGCAATCAGTGTGATGTGAAAAGGACCCAAAACGACAGAAAAATGCTACAATGTGTCATTTGTTGCCCTTGGTCTGGACCAGATGAACCGAACCACAGATGTGAAAGCACCCTAAGCTTGCACATTACAGGGATAGTTCGCCCAAAATGGGAATTACCTCATTATTTAATTTACCTTTGTGAGTTTCTTTCTTCTGTTGAACACAAAATAAGTTATTTTGAAGAAGGCTGGTTGCTGGGACCCGTTTTATAGGAAATAAATACTATGGAAGGCAATCATTTTAAAAAAAAAACATCTTTATTTCTGTTTAGAAGATAGTGAAGAGTGAAGTGAAGGGCGATTAAATGACGGCAGAATAGTTTTATTTTTAGGTGAACTATTCCTTTACAGGCGGTTTATTCCACTGTGGCGACCCCTGATGAATACAGTAAAGGGACTAAGCTGAAGGAATATGAATGATTGAATATGCCTTTAAGTCTACGTTAAAGAAGTGGAACCAACCTTTGTGATTTAATGACAGATACAGTGCAAATAATCCGAAATAGTAAAGGCGGATCACATTGTGTCAGAGGGGATGAAGAGGGGAGTGGAATCTAAGGATGCGTTATTGTCAAAATGCACACAAAAAATCATGTTGTTGTAAAAAATTTCATTTCTCTTTATTTTATCAACCAGGGATCCATTCCTACACTATAAAACCCAACAATCAACTTTATCAAATGAAACGAGTGTAGTTAACTCAAAATTTACGGAAAGTTAATACTACTAATTTGAAAAGAGTTTTGAACTCTGTGTTGAAGGTAATGAGTGAATTAAATGCCTCATTACGTCAACTTAAAGGGAGTAAGTTCACAGTACTCATAGTTTACTTTTTTAACTCAAATGGTTTGCAGCAGTCGGTTTCTTCAAATGGTTTGAGTTGCCTTAACTCATTATGTTTTACAGTACTCAGTTGGTTTGAGTTCTCTTCATTTGTTGGGTTTTACTGTGCTTTATTTATCACAGTTGCTTCGTTTACTCAAATGGATTAAGTTCGCAGTACTCATCAAGATTAGTTTTTTAACTCAAATGGTTTGCAGCAGTTGGTTTCCTCAAACGGTTTGAGTTGCCTTAACTTATTGGGTTTTACAGTACTCAGTTAGTTTGAGTTCTCTTCATTTATTAGGTTTTACTGTACTCAAATTGCTTTGTTTACTTAAATGGAGTAAGTTCACAGAACTCATTAGGATTAGTTTTTGAACTTAAATGGTTTGTTGCAATCGGTTTCCTCAAATGGTCTGAGTTACCTTAACTTTTTGGGTTTTGCAGTGCAAGTACAACTTCCCCACCAAATTGCATGCAACATTCATGAAAGATTATGTTTATACAAAACCATGTCTATACACTGAAACAGACTGAATAAGTATGAATAAAAATAATATAAGTATATGATATACACAATATACTCTTCTCTAAATGTAATTTTGTGGTTCTCCTGCAGGTGGCTGCACACGCTTGCCTCCTTACCATACACTTTAGGACTTCAAAAAATACTGAACACAAGAGGATTAACACTAATTGTCGAACACGGGGAGAACATGCAAACTCCACACAGAAATGCCACCTGACCCAGCCGAGGCTCAAACCAGCGACCTTCTTGCTTTGAGACGATCGTGCTACTCACCGCACCACTGTGATTTACCATTATTAAAAAGACAATAATGGTAAAAAAGACAAAACTGAAGATACTTAAGTTCAACGATTTGGTTAAATTTAAAACAGCACAATTAATGTTTAAAGCCAGGAATAAATTACTTCCGAAATGCATCCAAAAGTTTTTTGAAGAAAGACAAGGGGGATATAATCTGAGAGAAGAACTCAATTTTAGGAGGTTGAAAATAAGGACAACTTTAAAAAGCTGGTGTATGTCTGTATGTGGTGTGAAATTATGGAACAGTCTAGAGTCAAACAATGTCAGGATATTAATCAATTTAAAAAGTTGTATAAATATATATTATTAAAGGCATGTAATGATGAAGGTGATTGAAAAAGGATAAAACGAGGAAGGTTTGATGAAATTTTAATTAATGGCTATTTGCAGAACTATGTTTTGATTTTTGATTTATGGATATATTTTTTGTTATAAAATGCAAATGTATAAATGGAATCAAACATGTAGTATGTTGAAGATGCCAAAAGGATAAAATATGTCCAATGTGAAAAGAAGAGATAAATAAAACAAGAAATAAGTTTAAGTAATAGACGATGAATGATGTGTGTGATAATGGGGTGGGAAAATAATAAGCTTGTGCTTCATCCTGCTCCATTTTCGACCATGTTGAAATTTTTTTTTTTTTGTTAAAGATATTTTATGTATGATATATTTTTGTTCGAAAATAAACTAAATCAAATCAAAATAATCACTAAAATAATTTAGAAAAATAATAAAAATAATAAAAAATAATTATAAATCCAGCTTAAGAGACTGAAGTACTTGAGGGTGGCACCGCTCATTGGTTAGCACTGTTGCCTCACGTTAAAAAGGTCACTGGTTTGAGTACCAGTTTGCATAGTGTGGAGTTTGCATGTTGGTGTGGGTTTCCTCCGGGTGTTCCGGTTTTCCCCTACAGTCCAAACACATGCGCTATAGGTGAATTGAATAAACTAAATTGGTCGTAGTGTATGAGAGTGAATGAGTGTGTATGGATGGACACCATGGTCCAGCGTGACTTGACATTTCCTTCCCCTGTATGTCCACACATAAACAATAAAGCTCAAGCTTGACTTGACTCGATATGCTATGTGAGCCTGTGGACAAGTATCAAACTGATAAACCTTATAGAAAAGTTTTTTTCCAACAATTTCACTGTTCTTTTTACAAGAAAAGACCTTTGAGAAGCGACCTAGTCTGCTTACCCTAGAAGTGCTGGCTTGGTGACAGGTAATTGAAGAGCCGCGTTACTGTTAGTGGAAGGTCAAGATCCTGTCACCTTGCTGACTGTTCTGCAGCACTAAAAAATCAATGGAAAGAAGGCCAGAGTGATGTAGCTCTGCTGTCAGTGCTGATGGCGAGAAACAGGTTTAGGTTTGAAATAAATCATGATGCAGTAAAAAAAAAAAAAAAAAACAAGCAAACAAAAAGTATCTTAGTCTGATGGTTTTAAACTCACTTGATTCTGGTGATTTTGTTGTTTACATCTTACATCATCACAAATGTGCATGGCGCACGATGGAAAACAGAACAGACGTGTATCAAGGGATGCCAGGCAAAGATGAGCAGCACATTTTAATAATAATAAACCAATCAGGAAACAAACAAAGATCCACGGCATAGAAATCAAGACCATGAACATCCAACAAGAAACACCAAACAGCGAATCACAATCAGCAGCTGAAACACATGGCTTTATATTCTGACGGAACAAACTGTTCAAAGGCAATGAGGGAATAAGGGGGGGGGGGGGGGGGGGGACAATAGCCATTTCTCAGTATGCGTTCTTGTCTGTATTTGTGTTCTAGTGAAACATCATAAGCCATTGCTAAAGTAGATTTAATCCAAAGTTCAGTTTTAGCTAAGTACAGTTCAAACTTTTGTGAACATTTCAAACTAACCAGCAAGTGTCAATGGTGGCGGAGAAACCTGCAAATTGTGCAAACTACTATACATCTGTTGGGTTGTAAAAAGGAGCTTTAAGGTTATGTTCACACTTGGCGTGTTTTTTGAAGCTGAAAGCATCTGTTTTACATTATAATCCTATGGAGTCTTGAGGGCTTTTTTTAAACGCCACCACCAGAGTCTTTTCTGCAGCTCACGATGTCTTTTCAACTTGAAAAAAAAATGAACTTTTCTGATAAAAATGCTCTACGTCCAGTGCCTTTTTGACAGTTGACCAATGGCGAAAAGCAAGATATTTAATAATAATAATAATAATAATAATAATAATTCATTCATTCATTTTCTTGTCGGCTTAGTCCCTTTAATAATAATAATAATAATAATAATAATAATAATAATAACAATAATAATAATAATAATAATTGGCGGTTCATTCCACTGTGGCGACCCCGGGTTTATAAAGGAACTAAGCCGAAAAGACAATGAATGAATGAATGAATAATAATAACAGTAATCCCATTATACAACGCCTTTCTGGACACTCAAATTACTTTAAATTTCCTCATCCACCACCAGTGTGCAATATCTACCTGGATGACACAACGACAGCTCTATTGCGCCAGACGGCACCCCAGCTGATTAGTGCAGAGGAGACAGTGATGAAGCAATAATGATATGTGGATGGTTAAGAGGCCAAGATTGACAGAGGCCAGTGGTCAAGATTGGTCAGGGCTACATGTTGTTTGTGCAGGGATGTGTAAACGTAACACTCTGTAAACGCATCAACTTTTCACAGCGTAATACTCACTACTCACTACTATTAAGTACTTTTAAAAGGTCTACTTTTCACTCATACTTTGAGTCATATTTACTACAGATACTTTTACTCTACCTGCACTACATTTTTGGGCAAGTAATGATACTTTTACTTGTGTTTGATTTTTCAGTACTCTTTCCACCACTGCTAATTCTGCACTGGCTAAAGTGCAAAGCAAAAAAAAAAAAAAAAGAGAGCCATACTTTGTAATTTGACAGTCATTGATTAGTAGAAGGCATTACCAATCCTGTTTTAAAGAGACCTGTGTGAAACTTGCTTGTTGGAAGACTTGCGAGTCCCATTGGAACTGCATTTATGACATGATTACTAAAGATCTCGCTCCAACCACCTGCTCCCCCCTGTCGTGTCTCTATTCTCCGTTGCGCTCTATACTCCACTGCTTGAGCGCTTAATAAAGCATCATCAGCACTGATTGAGATAGATGACTCCATGGCTGGGAGCGCGCTCACGTGTGTAACAGTAAATTGCAAGAGGGAAATGAAGTCAGTCTGAGAGTGCGCCTGTACCTGTTTGTATATCAGTAGCTGTATGTTGGATGTTTTACACCATGGCAATTACAACTCCAGTTCCTGATTTTTTTCAATGCTTAAAGCTATTTATAAAGCACTTATGCTAGAACAGGCACTTATGGCGATGTTTTACACCATTACAACTCCAGTTCCAATTTTTTTAATGCTCAAAACTATTTCTGATGTACTTATGCTGGAAGAGGCACTTTCTTGTTTTAACTGTGTATCTGTTATTGTAAAAATATATTAATAATATTAATATTAGTATTAAATTAGTATTATTTTAAGTAATATGTTGAATATTGCTCTAATTTCAGAGTTTCCGCTGGGTCTTTAAAAGTCTTAAAAAATCTAAAATGTAAAAATTGAAATTTTAATCTTTAAAAAGTCTTAAATTCGCGGTTCTATGTCTTGAATATTTTTGCACGGGTCTTATTTTTTTGATGTCCAAGTCTGATTTATACTTCTGCGTCATGCGCACACGTATGCCCCGGCGCAGCCTGCGCATAGTCGCATAGCCCTCACCGCGTCCGAAGCGGACCTCTCAAAAAATGAAACTACATGTCGAAACAACGCGCAGCGCAAGCTCTGTGATTGGTCGGCTTGGCTGACGAGTGTGGGCGGGGGCAAGATCCGCGCAAGCCCAATGGAGCGAGTTTTTACAAGTGTCGAGTCCCGTGAAGGAGCTCTAGATGGAAACTGTTGTTTTGTGTTTACCCCTATTATTTAAGTTGTCTGCCGGTTCCAGCCTCAAAACAAGCGAGTTTGAGCCACTTGTACATTAAGGTAGCGTTCAGAAAAAACAAAACACCAGCGAAGAATCTCGGCACAGAGGAATATAAACACCTACTGCTAGCTAGTGTTTTGGAAGTGTTATTGCAGAGCAACATAAACTGCGCACAGAAGTATTAATGCACAACAGCGCGTGCTGCATGCGCCGTGGGTCACAGTGATCACTCGACGCAGAAGTAAAAACTAGGCTTAACGCTACATCTAATGCTCATTTAAATTATTTTTTGTTGTTGTTGCTTCGTTTTCGTGGTGCTGTTGTTTGTTTCACTAGCAATAAAGATTAAAGAGACAATCTTCCCTATATGCAACCCATACTACCGAACCACCAGGGGCCGCCCCTTGCTCTTAATTGTAATAAGCTAAACTGTTTGCTAATGTATACTATTAAATTTTCTCATGTAAATAATAACATAAATAAATATTACTGACTGTCTAACTGTTTATTTACAATGAAACAGCTCCAGAAGAACATATGCAATATGGGGATAATGTTAGCCCTTATTACGGTGGGCGTATTCCTTATTTTCACATCCCAATGTTGACAGGTATGCACTAGTCCAAATTTAATTTGCAGTATTACAACTACAAATGAGACCAAATTTGATGTCATCACTGTGTTTGCGGAGGTAAATATGAAATACTTTGAAGAGATTTTGTCTGAAACAGGTACGACCAATATGACCAAAAAATTGTAACAGTCATGGCAAAACGGCAGCGGTGGTTGCCAGTATTTCACCATTAAAAATATAAAAAAAACATTAAAATCATTACAAATATGGTACAAACCGAATGAATGAATTAATGAATAT
>CAIGQQ010033701.1:2280852-2296185 GCA_903798035.1 Danio albolineatus
ATATATATATATATATATATATATATATATATATGTATATATATGTGGTGCTTTTAAGGATTATAGTTGTACACCCAAAGCTCTTTACAATTATATCAGTGTTCGGCATCCATTCTTTTTTTTCCCCTGATGTGTGTTTCCTTCCTTAGAGGAAACCGAGCACATGTGCCAGTCCCATGACAGGAGGTGTTGGTTTGCAGTAAAAAATACAAATACAATTTCCTCTGAAAATAAAAAGAAAAAAACAGGGACATGTGATGTAGGAGGAAAAAAATGGTCTGGCATATCAGATGGAGTACTGACCTCAGATCAGCACAGCCTTTATTTTGATGGTTGATGTACTGATGTGTTCATTTATTTATGAGTTAAAGAGTTCACCCCCCAAAATTTTCACATATTTAAGAGCGAGCAGTTTGCATTTTGATTTAGCATTTGATTTTTATCAAGTTACAAACTTAACTTTGCCTTCAGTCAAATTTTTTTTGCTATGCAACAAGTAATATATATAATTCAGATTAAATATGAATGAAAATGAATAAAATTGTATGTTTAACTTTGCCTGGCTGAAACTCATTTTTAAATTGCCAGTGCTGCTCGTCACTACAGATTAGACTGTTAGTTTATGACCGTTTGTCAATATGTGCACAAATGTGATCTTAGAATCAAGAAGCAGCACGACTGACAAAAACAGCTTTTCAAAAGAAAGCAGATGAATAACGAATGAGAGGATCACGCTCACGGTGAGTGTCGCGCACACAGACAATTTGATGCACGCGAGTGTTTAAAAGCTCTTGTGCCGTTTCCTTACTCGAAGCAACCATGCCTGGAAACAAAACTAGTGCGATTCTCGTGCACCCACAGTCCTTTAAGGGCTCGAGATTCTTTGTAAGCCGCAGCAGTTATCGCTTTTGCTTTCGCTTTAACCATTCTTTGAACAGATTATTCATTGGCCTAACATTAGCCATGTGCACAGCTTTCATTAATCGCACACGGAATGTTTTTTACCTGCTTTGTTTTGTGTAATAAAAAGTGTATGTATACTGCAGTATTTTGCTTGTTTTGACACATTATTTAAAATTTGCTGAAGCTGTTCCAGTGCAATACATAGAATATGACCACTAGATGTTACCGTAGAGTTGGGTTTCAAAACGTTTCGAAGCTTCGACACATTTGCTTCGACTGTTTCAGTGTTTCATGAAGCCTCGCTTTGCCCACCACTAATAAACAGATGCATAAAGACAGTCCAGAATCGTAATCGAAAACAGGCGAGGAGTCAAAAGGCTGGTGGCAGACAGGGATAAAACAGGTTAGCAAGGCGAAGGTAGCAACACGGGAAACCAAGACTAAGGAAACACATTGTAATGTCACATGAAGCAAACAAGACTCGGTGAGTGTTTCTGTGTGGTTTAAGTAGTGTGTGTAATCAGTCCTTGACAATCCTCAGGTGGTGTGTGTGCAATCAGTGGTGACTTGGAGCAGGAGTGTGTTGCATGAGTGCAGATGTAGTCCATAAACAGGTAGATTTGTAGTTCTTGTTTGATATTCGTGTTTACCAGCGATCTCTGGAAGTTAGATCGCTGCTGATCGTGACACATTGATGTGTAAGCTTAGATAGCAAGAAAAGTTCATTTGATTCAACGTTTTTTTTTTACAGTGTGATGATTCTCTATTGAGATACTGTCAAAAAGGGCGCCAAGGTGGCGCAGTGAGTAGCACTCACAGCAAGAAGGTCGCTGGTTCGAGCCTCGACTGGGTCAGATGGTATTTCTGTGTGGAGTTTGCATGTTCTCCCCGTGTTCGTGTGGGTTTTTCCTCCAGGTGCTCCGGTTTCCCCCACAATCCAAAGATATGAGGTACAGGTGAATTGGGTAGGCTAAATTGTCTGTAGTGTATGTGTGTGAATGAGAATGTATGGATGTTTCCCAAAGACGGGTTGTGGCTGGAAGGGCATCCGCTGCGTAAAACATATGCTGGATAAGTTGGCGGTTCATTCCGCTGTGGCGACCCCGGATTAATAGGGACTAAGCCGACAAGAAAATGAATGAATAAATAAATGATACTGTCAAAAATGTCAGCCATTCTTTAGAATTCTCAGTCATAAAAAATATACCAATCATACATTTTATATTAAAGTTTGGTAATCATATTTCAGTAGATGGTTTCATGCAAAAAAATAAAAAATAAAAAAATCTCACTGCTCCATCCAGCACACACACTCTCGGCTCATTTTGCTTTCAAGCCAGTCACATTCCACACCTAAAATATGCACTTCAGAAGCCTCTAGGCCCCTTTCCAAGAGAAGAGGTTTGGTTACTATGACAACAATGCGAAACACACATCTGGATGATGTGAGTGCTGCTCACACTGATGCTATTTTGATTCAGAACATTTCCAAAAAGGCGTTCTTACTGAATGAGAAAATGGCGTGGAAAAAATGCCAAAAGTATTATTTAGACACTTCTGTTTACAGTTATCCTTAATCTTTCAGTACCTCTGTAAAAGTAGAATTTTGTAGAATGATTATGAAAAACGAACCAAGCAAATAGCTGAAAATGTTTTAGTATATACGGTGACACTTTATTTCGATGGTCCATTTGAGTATTGGTAGACTGTCTGCTTAAAATCTGTTGATACTGACACTCAACAGACATTTAACTGACTATAAGAAACTTTGCAAGTACATGTCAATCTACATTAACTCTACCCCTAACCCCAACCTAACAGTCTACTTATAATCTAATGAGAATTAGTTGCAATGTAACTTGAATTCAACAAACGGACCATCAAAATAAAGTGTGACCGTATATACTGTAATAAACCCTGAATGGTACCTGAATGGACTTAAACTGTAATGCTGACTCAAACTGGTACCTGTCAGAATTATTAGCCCTCTTTGATTATTTTTTCTTTTTCAAATATTTCCCAAATGATGTTTAACAGAGCAAGGAAATTTTCACAGTGTGTCTGATCATGTTTTTTTCGGTCCCACTTAATATTAAGTGGCCCTAACTAATATGTACTTACACCGAAATTAATAATTTATTACAATGTACTTATTGTGTAAATACATGTTTTTACATTGTACTTATGCTTGATTAAATACCTGTATGTTATTACATCTTTAATTAATTTTTGTAATTACATTTGTAATTACACTGTTGACCATCCCTTACACCTTAACCCACCCTTAAACCTACCCATTCCATCAAACCAGTCCCTAACCTTACCCATATTCCACCTCAAGAGCACCACAAGTGTTCTTAAATACATTATGAACACAGTAAGTACATTGTATTTATTTTTTGATGCAAGTACATAGTAGTGAAGGACACTTAATATAAAGTTGGACCGTTTTTTCTTCTGGAGAAAGTCTAATTTGTTTTATTTCAGCTAGAATAAAAGCAGTTTTTTAACCATTTTAAGGTCAGTATTATTTGCCCCTTTAAGCTATATTTTTGTTAGTCTACAGAACAAACCATCAGTAAAAAATAACTTGCCTAATTACCCTAACCTGCCTAGTTAACCTAATTAACCTAGTTAAGCCTTTGAATGTCACTAAGCTGTGTAGAAGTGTCTTGAAAAATATCTAGTCAAATATTATGTTCTGTCATCATGGCAAGGATAAAATAAATCAGTGATTAGAAATGAGTTATTAAAACTATTATAGTCAGAAATGTGTTGGGAGAAAATTGGGAGGAAAACAAACAGGGGGGCTAATAATTCTGACTTCAACTGTATGTCTGGTTACTCTAAAAAAGGACATTTTTCATTCAATGTACACATTTATATTGGATTATGTGAAAACAAAAGAGGTTTCTGATTTTAACCTGTTTTATTTAATTTTCCTTAAAGCAAAAAAGAAACCTCCTAGATAAAATTAAAAGCATTCATATTTTTCAGTTTTTATGTATTTCTAATGTGAGTTTGATTGCCCTCTTATGAGACATTTATAGCCATTCTGAAAAGCACTAGCAGATGCTTTACATCCGATCTTAAAATAATAAAATTAATAACAATAGCATAAAGTGCTCAGCATAATTGAGTACAGCCCATTTTGAAAATGAATATTTGTGTTCATTTCTCAGTGATTATAGGTGACGTATTTTGGTGCATTTATTAAACAGATGCATTTATTAAAATAATATTTTAGCCACCGAACGTTTTTAGAAATTTAAAGACAATACAATTAAATTCAAGCAAAATATTGTACCTACAAAATTTCAACATTTTTCGATTTCTTTTTCTTTGTAAAATAACAGAGGTTGAATTACAGAAATTAAAATTTAAGGAAATTTCTGTAATTTAATGTCTGTTATTTTACATAAATTTTTTGTAATTTAACGGACGTTTTTTTACGGTTTATTTTCCGTAAAATTACAGATTTTACAATGTGGATAAGTTGCCGATTCGTTCCGCTGTGGTGACCCCAGATAAATAAAGGGACTAAGCTGACAAGAAAATGAATGAAAGAAAGAAAGAATGAATGAATGAATGAATGAATGATTAAATACCTTTTGGGGTTATATTTCACATTTTTAAAATGCGGTTAAATTTTTGATTTAGGTTAAATTAAATTTTTAAGTTTGAACCAAAGTTAAATACTTTGAGAAAGACAACAGTTTTTAGCTGTAACTAATTACTGTAAAGTGCGTCATGGTGTCTCGGTGTTTAGCACTGTTGCCTCACATCAAGAAGATCGCTGGTTTGAGTCCCGGCTGGGCCAGTTGGCATTTCTGTGTGGAGTTTGCATGTTCTCCCCATGTTGACGTGGGCTTCCTCCGGCTGCTCCAGTTTCAAAGACATGCGCTGTATAGATGAATTGGATTAACTAAATTGTCCATAGTTTATGTGTGTGAATGAGTGTGTATAGATGTTTCCCAGTACTGGGTTGCGGCTGGAAGTGCATCCGCTGTGTAAAACAAATGCTGGATTAGTTGGCGGTTCATTCCGCTGTGGTGAACTCTGAAATAGAGACTAAAGGCTCGTACACACCGGGACGCTTTTCGTTTGCGTTTATCGTCTGCGTTTTTCGAGACGTTTTTCAGCATTCAAGCCCAAGCGATTTTCTCTGGCGTCTAGCAGGAGAGCATGCAAAATCACTCCTTGACGTTAGATGGCACACACGGTGGCGCCAAGCTTCTGATACCCGCTTGTTACACAGAAGAAGAAAAGAGGAAGTTTACACGCTTGTTGTTGCCGATCGGCAAAGCATGGATGGTTCAAGTAGCAGCTCTAGCGCTGAAGAGATGATAATTGTTCACCAGTGCAAAGCAGCTCCATGTTAATATCTCCTCTGGGCATCTGCGCTCGCATTGACAGTTTTGCGCTTGAGCGCCTCCAAGGGGTGTTTACTGTAACTTCAGCAGCTCCGTACACGTGAGCAACAGTGGGAATCTGATTGGTGGAGAAGGTTTTGACGCGGGGCATCAAAACAAAAAAACGAGCACAAGGCGTTCCTTTAAAAATGACGCTTTTACGCCTAGCGTTTTGCGCGTTGGTGTGCACAATCACATTGGTGCCCTTTATTTAGTCTCGAGGCGTCAAACGCCGACCGAAAACGCGAGCAAAAAACGTCTCGGTGTGCACGGGCCTTAAGTCGAAGGAAAATGAATGAATGTAATTTTTTAAGTTGGTTAAAAATGTTATTTTTTCCTTTGAATTCCATATAGTCAATTAATACTATTTATAAAAATAATAAAAAAGCAGTCGTTTTCCTAGTACTGGGTTGCAGCTGGAATGGCATCCACTCCGTAAAACATATGCTGGATAAGTTGGCGGTTCATTCCGCTGTGGCGACCCCTGATTAATAAAGGGACTAAGCCGAAAAGAAAATGAATGAATGAAAAAACAATCGTAAAACAACCTCTTAAATAAAACCCCTTCTGCACAGTAATGGGTCTAACCATGCCAAACACATTGATTTTGAGAAGCTTTAATGAGGCGAAGTTGCAATGAAAATAATTACAACAACAATTGAGATAGTCACGGTGCAGCGCTTTGTCATTGCATTTGTGTTGCCCAGTAAACTGGATTGGGCGGTCAATAAAGTGCAATACCATGTGCAAACATGCTGTTATGTACTCAATTAATTTAATGTGTTATTACATACATAGATACATACATGTAATGGAAGAGAAACCTGCTTTACAACATCCTTTGCTTCCTGTAATACATTCCTGTAGGTCAACTACTACCTGTATTAATCTCTCTAGCCAGTCTAGTCAGCTTTTAACTGAAAGTTTGGGAAGCTGGGAATAAATGGCTGATCATTTTATGTGCTTGATCACACCATTACCTCAAATTGGGTCTAATTAAACAGTGTAAACTGCACGCAAGCAATGTGGAGACCTGAGGGGCACTCAACGGGATTTAATACTGGTTGCTTAAATTGCCAGAGAAAAGTCATTAGTTGGCAGTATGCTAACAGGGTGATAAAGGTGAACGAGCCATTGGTAAAATGAGCAACTAGAGGAAGACCTACATGAAAAATGCACCGAAGCACACTTGCATGCCCTGTTTTCTCTAATTGACATTAAGGTGGCGCGGTGGCTCAGTAGATAGCAACGTTGCCTGATAGCTAGAAGGTCGCTGGTTCGAATCCTTGCTGGATCAGTTGGCATTTTTGTGTGGAGTTTGCATGTTCTCCTTGTGTTCGTGTGGGTTTCCTCTGGGTGCTCCGGTTTCCCCCACAGTCCAAAGATATGCGGTACAGGTGAATTGGGAAGGCTAAATTGTCTGTAGAGTATGTGTGTGAATGAGAATGTGTGGATGTTTCCCAGTGATGGGTTGCAGCTGGAAGGGCATGCGCTGCATAAAACAAATGCTGGATAAGTTGGCGGTTCATTCCGCTGTGGCGACCCCGGATTAATAAAGGAACTAAGCCGACAAGTAAATGAATGAATGAATGAATAAACCAATCAGTGTCTTTTATATATATATACTGTACTGTATGTATATATTTCTGTGCTGCTGCATATCTCTGTGTGTATCGAGCAAAAAGCTGGTCTAAAGTCAATGGCACAGTATATTTCAGTTGCCTTAAAACAGCAACAAGCCTTAAAACACCTCCTTTTCACACCAGCACGCTTATGGGTGCCCAGATTGATGCAAAATGTTGAATAAAACGTAAAAATGTTACCTACACCCTGCTGAAACTAACATAAAACACTTGTGTCACGTGTATTTATGATAGCCACATAATCTTTGTTCTGTTTTTCAGCCTTTCAAACATAATTTGGTGACATATTTAATATGTTGTGTTCTCCCAGTTCACCAGCCACTTACTTCAATGTCTTTTAAAGGGTCACGAAACACCAAAACACATTTTTTGAGCTGTTGACAGTCATATATGTGTCCCGCACTGCCATAAACACTATTAGGACACATAAATTTCGCTAAAAAGTGAAAATTGGTTGTTTTTGCGTTATTTCGAGCAAATTCGTTCTTCTGGTTTGAAACGAATTTTTGAAGCTGCGTCACGCCGACGCGATCCGTGCGTGTATTCCAGCGTGGAGAGTGGACGTCTGTACCGGCGAGTGAATCGTGACGTCTCTGAGCGTGCGGCATTGATTCATGAGATAGGCTTGGTTCAAACCAATCAGCACGCTCTATTGTGTATGCGGCGCAACTTCATTAATATGCATAAGAGCTTCGAAGATTGTCTGTACCTGTTGCAGTGATCAGACGGCAGAGAGACGCCACGTTGTGTTGCCAAAATAAGTGAAAGAAGAAGAAGAATTGTTCAGAGACACAGGTCGCCAGTTTTGTTTATGTGCTTTTCGCATCTGGAAATGGTGCGGCTCCAGTTCATGTTGATTGTCCTGTCTCTACAGATATGGTAAGCGATCAGTGCTCTTTGCTTGTTTATTCAGATGACAAAGTTAGTTTGTATCGTCAGCAGTACTGTTTCATTGTTTAAAGACAGACCTTAGTCAAAGTGATTAGAACTGTTACTGAGTTTAAAGTACGTTAATGTCAGTACAATATTATAGACTGAAAGATCCGCTGTAAATGCTGCTGTCCCAGTGTAAACATGTAAACACCGCAGTCTATACACATATGGCTTTCTGATGCTACCAACCGAGTGCATCTAAGTTACAGAGAAATGCGGAGGGTTTTTATTATTCTCTCATACACCGCACGGTCTCAAACACTCCATTAAAACCGCACTCTTAGCAGTTTCTCACATCTCATTCGTCACGGAGGGCTGCAGGAAATCCTGAATATAAGTGAAAGTGCCAAACCGCCGTTAAAGTTGACAAATTAATAATTTGGCAAATAATTTGATTACTGATGTCGATATAAACACAGTCACTGTCTTTCTCCTCTGTGTCTGTTTGTTTTGCCTGTTTGAAAATGAGCGGCTGCACAAATGGAAACTCCCATTTTTATGCAAAATCTTCCCTCTTTTCCTCCCCCAACACTCCTACCTAAACCGAGCTGGACACACCCACTTTCCTGAGCTTTTCCAAAATAGAGGTGTGAAAACACCCCGCTGAGACAGGGGGATTTCGTGGCCCTTTAAGGGAAGAAGTGGAATTTCCATGTTGTAAATTCAGCAGCACTTAATACACCAGCCGCACTGAACAACCCAGTAACTCAGTCCTACAGGTAAATATGAAGGATTTAAAACAGAATAACCTTTTGCTTGCAGATGCTTTTATTTATTTATTTCAGTGATGAATCCATGACTTCGATTGCGAGTGCCGAGTCTGTCAGTCATTTTGCTAGTGGATGACTCGCCCGTTCAATAAAGTCAATGTGGCATTGACCTGAACACCATGAACCACTTCCTCTGCGATCATTACTTTACTGCTGAGCTGTTTTCACCTTAAGAAGGACTTTATTAACATCATTCAATACGAAAACACCAACTAATCTCAATATACAAACACAGTCCCGTAGTGTAAGTCTTCCTGAATGAACAAATGTGTATTTATTTATTTAGAATAACTTAATTGGCTGACTAGTAGCACTGAAATCACCAACTAAATATACTACTACTACTACTACTACTACTAATAATAATAATAATAATAACAATAATAATGATATTAATAATTCATTTATTCATTTTCTTTTCAGCTTAGTCCCTTTATTAATCCGGGGTCGCCACAGCAGAATGATCCGCCAACTTATCCAGCATATGTTTTACATAGCGGATGCCCTTCCAGCTGCAACCCATCTCTGGGAAACATCCATACACACTCATTCACACTCATACACTATGGACAATTTAGCTTACCCAATTCACCTATACCACATGACTTTGGACTTGTGGGGGAAACCGGAGGAAACCCATTTGACCACGGGAAGAACATGCAAACTCCACACAGAAATGCCAACTGACACAGCTGAGGCTCGAACCAGCGACCTTCTTGCTGTGAGGCAAACGTACTACCCACTATGCCACCATGGCACCCCCTAATATTATTATTATTATTATTATTATTATCATTAGTAGTATTATTATTGTTATTATTATTATTATTATTATTATTATTATTATTATTCGTATTATTATTATTATTATTATTATTATTATTATTATTATTATTATTATTTCCAGGACTGCCGCTGGTAGCCATTCACCTTTGGACTGAACTATAATGGAGTCTTTGACTTGCCAGGAATGTTCTTCTTATTGACAGAGGGAAGGCACTCATCCCTATATTTTCTGCTTTCCTCTTTTCACACATCTTCCAGCCCGCTCCCACAGAGTTTAAATTGCTGATTGATTTTTTTGGGGAGATATAGCCTCGATTTCCTGCCCCTGGCTCACAGTCTATGCTCATTGATCTCTCGCAGGCCTGCTGACTCCAAAGTTAGAGGACTCATCTTCTGCCACCATCTGCAAATCAACTTGTTAGATGTCATCGTCGGTTTATTGTTTGCATATGTCTGATCGGATGTGTGTGTGTGTGTGTGTGTGTGTGTGTGTGTGTGTATGTTGTTTTAATGTGATGGACAAAGTTAATAGAAAGAGTTTTTTAGAGCATGCTTGAGATCATCAAGTCAGCTTTGGGATTTATCAGTTGTCGGACTTTGTTTCTTTGCACGTTTTGGTGTGTGGGTGCATGTTGCACGAGTGGTGTCTATTATTTATGGAGATGAATCAGACTTCTGATTTATTAGTATTATATGATACATTAAAGGCACAGTATGTCATTTTCACCTCTAGAGGGCACGTGTTCACAACAAACAATGGCGTAGTGTGGAATTGTGTGAGCTGTCGTCTTCAGATTGATATGAGAGAGCTTCTGTAAATCAGTTGGTGATAAGAGATAAGCACATCATGGCAACGAAAGCAGCTGAGCTTTTATTATGCCACAGTCCCCAGTTTCTGGTTCTTCTGCATGTGATCATTTGAAGAAGATGATCATACTAAACACATATTAGGCTCATCTTATTGGAGATTAAGGGCTAATTCACATCGTTTTTTGCTTTTAAAGGCAGCGCTCATGCTCAAGATTGTTCTGGAGGTAATAACACCAAACCACTGTGACAACACTGTACTTTGAGAGATTTTAGAATGATCAAAACATCATTTCAGATGTTTTACAATGTGGTCTACGGGTTTTCTCATTAATGCCATCCCATCATGCCTATTTTTGTTATCACATGATGTATTTTTAATTGATGCACATGCTGGAATGTATTCTACACAGGCTCATTGTGAAACGTAGTCCCGAGTACGTTTCTGGAGACCACACATTACGTGGTCAGAGGTACGTATGGCTGCGTTTCATTTTTTTTAAACGAACGCTACGGGGCAGTGTGACGCCGTTTCTTCTTGGGCTCACCGGCTGACCGCTCGCCTCGTGTGGACGACTTTACCGCTGCAACCAGTTTGTCCCGTTAGCTCGCCGTGTTCGTCGGCGGACTCGAGCCACAGAGGGGAGTTGACCACCACGACGACGCCAGTAAACCAGTAAACAACAGGGTGAGAATGCAATGAAGTCTGAAAATGTGGTAAAAATGAGACGAGGGGGTTTTGTTTTGTTTTGTTCTGGATTGCTTTTTTGAAAGCTGTTGGTTGGGTTTAGGGAAGCGGATGGGTGGGTGGGTCAATCAATACATTTTGGTTCGGTTTAGGGAATGGGGGGGGGTGGGGGTGGGGGGTTGGTAGGGGTCAGTCCGATCGGATGCTCAGTCAGCCAAAAACGGTCGGCCAACAGCGGCCTCTGGCGGGTTTACGCGAGAACGGCAGGCGTGAATGGCACTCGCGAGAGACACTTGAGATCCCAAAAAGCATCCGCAGCGGCCTCTCGTGGACTTGCCAAAGCAAAAAGTGCAGAAAGATGTACCTGACGGGACGTATTCCGCGGCTTCCAGAAACGTACTCGGGACTACGTTCTCAGAATGAGCCTGGGTTGAATGTATTATTTATGCATTTTCATTGTAGTTCATGCACATTTTATTGTTACTGGATAAAAAGTTTATCTTACTTAGTTGCTTACTTACATCTTACCTACACTTACTTACACTTTATTTAAAAGTACAGATTTCAAGCTTTATGTATATTTCTTATATCTGTGAAACAAGTATTCGCTGAGATTCCAGTGTGTTTGTTGACCACAACAAAATTAAAGCATACTTCTGGGAGAAACACAGAGAAATGTCAGTCTATAGCGATTTCTGATTGGCTCCTGTACTTTTAGACGAGACTTTGTTCACCATATTGACCCTTACACTTTTCCCCATTCAAAACTATACGAGTAACGTGTTGTGTATTCAATAGTCTTTGGTACTATGCAGCGCTATCATTATTACTTTAAGTGATGATGATACCCTGCCAGTATTGAAAATATCAATACTTTAGGATCGATCTGCCCACCTCTAATAGAAACATAGCTACTGACACCCTTTAAAACTGTTCAGGCTATTGTTTTTCAATTACTGAAACTAATATATATATATATATATATATATATTACTCATATTTATCATGATTGTTGCCTGTTTACAATGGATCTCTTGTTGCATCGGTCACACTTTATTTTGATGGTCCGTTTGTTGAATTTAGGTTAAATTGCAACTAATTCTCATTAGATTATAAGTAGACTGTTAGGTTGGGGTTGGGGTTAGTGTAAGTTGTCATGTATTTGCAAAGTTTCTTATTATCAGTTAAATGTATGTTGATTGTCTGTATCAACAGATATTAAGCAGACAGTCTACTAATACTCAAATGGACCATCGAAATAAAGTGTTACCGTCGTATCCCTTATTTCAATGGGGTTTTGGATGAAACCGTCTGCTAAATGAGTGAATGTAATCATTAGAGGGGGAGGGTCTGTTCAACATCTGGGAGTCATCAGACCCACAGATCCCTGGATCCCCTGATTACTGCTTTCTTCCCAAAAACTCACTTTCCCTGTCCACCCCCCTCTCCTTTTCTTGAGAGCCACTTTTGGAGCTCGGCTGGCATAAACACAAGTATTGAGTAGACTCGAGTAGCTGCAACCAGCTTCAGAGCATGTCTTGTTATCAGGACATTTTATTTGTATACTTTCATTCATTCAATTCCTTGGTTTCTGATTTATCACAGGTCGCCACAGCGGAATGAACCGCCAACTATTCCAGTATATGTTTTAAGCAGCGGATGTCCTTCCAGCCGCAACCCATAACTGGGAACCAGTGACCTTCTTGCTGTGAGGTGACAGTGCTAACCACTGAGCCACCATGCCGCCCCCATTTATTAATAAGTCACTGATTTATGTACTTGGTTACACTTTATTTTAAGGCGATGTAGTTATAGTGTAACTATTTGTTTAATTACTGAGTAATATTAAATAATTACATGTACTTATTATATGTTAGGGGTTAGAATGTGGGTTAGTTGCATGTAATTGTGCATAATTCACTGTAATTACTATAGTAAGTTAATTGAAAATGTGTAACTACGTCACC
Source organism: Danio albolineatus (assembly GCA_903798035.1). Taxonomy (NCBI): domain Eukaryota; kingdom Metazoa; phylum Chordata; class Actinopteri; order Cypriniformes; family Danionidae; genus Danio; species Danio albolineatus. The sequence goes on from CAIGQQ010033701.1 coordinate 2,293,762, forward strand.
TTAAATTAAAGTGTTACCATTTAGTTATTCATTTATTTACAGTTGAGGTCAGAATTATTAACCCCCTGCATATTTTCCACCAATTTCTGTTTAGCAATTTTTTTCAACACATTTCTAAACATAATAGTTATTATAATTCATTTCTAATAACTGACTTCATTTATTTTTGGCATGATGACAGAAGGGCAGGGGTGCACAAACTTTTTCATATGATTTTACCATTTATTGGTAAATATACCAAACAGTATTATATTAAAGCTGCCATGGGTAACATCTAATTTATATCCTAATATTTAAAAATAAATAGCAAACATTACTTTACTTTAAATCATACTAACTAACGCAGTATAACTTTTTTAATAATAAACTTACTGCAATAAAAAACAAACAATCACATTGATAAAACAGTGGAGAATCTGTCTTAGACTTGATTTACTCACCAATTTAAACAAAATCTGATTCATTTACATCATTTAATTGAATTTATTAACTTAATTTCAGTTAGATTTTAATAATAAAACAAACAGTTGCATTACATTTGAATTGACAATCATTATTCTCTCTCACTTCTCAGATGGAATGGTGGGCCAAATTAAAGGTTACCCTGGGCCAACTTTAGCCCGTGGGCCCTGGTTTGGACATCTCTGCAGTAGGTGGTGCAGCGGTTAGTGCTGTCGCCTCACAGCAAGAAGGTTGCTGGTTCGAGCCTCGGCTGGGCCAGTTGGCATTTCTGTGTGGAGTTTGCATGTTCTCCCCATGTTGCCGTGGGGTTCCCCCCACAAGTTCAAAGACATGTGGTACAGGTGAATTGGGTGAGCTAAATTATCCATAGTGTATGAGTGTAAATGAGAGTGTCTGGATGTTTCCAAGTGATGGGTTGCAGCTGGAAGGTCATGCGCTGCATAAAACATATGCTGGATAAGTTGGCGGTTCATTCCACTGTGGAGATCCCTGATTAATAAAGGGACTGAGCCGAAAAGAAAATAATTTAATTAATGATTACGGTACATAATATTTTACTAGATCTTTTTCAAGATACTAGTATTCAATGACATTTAAAGGCTTAATTAGAGTAATTAGGCAAGTCATTGTATAATGATGGTTTGCTCTGTTGACAATAAAAAAAAATTGCTTAAGGGGGCTAATAATATTGACCTAAAATGGTTTTTATATATAAAAAAACTGCTCTTATTCTAGCTGAAATAATGAAAATAAGACTTTCTACAGAAGAAAAAATATTATAGCAAATACTGTGATAAATTCCTTACTCTGTCAAACATCATTTGGGAAATATATATATTTTTTAATTCACAGGAGGGCTAATAATTCTGACTTAAACTGCATATAAAAGTATTGACATTTGTTTTAATTTATGTGAGCTTGTCAATCATATGAATGCAAATAGACGTACTGTACATATTCCTTGTTCCTTTAACACCTTCAGCAGACACAAACTGAGATTTTTTTTGTGTTTGACTCGACATGTTAGTCCTGTCTCAAATGTGCTATTGCCAGCAGGCAGAAGAGGTGTGTGTGTGTGTTTGTGTGTGCTGTGTGCCACTGGATCAATCAGTGACATACATTCTGACAGACATCCAGCAGTGGCCCCGGGGACACAGACAAAGCAAAAACTTGAGTTTTGTTCAAGTATGGCTTTGTAAAAACTTCATATTGCTTTACTGCAAACATAACTTTGAAGTATACTCGTTCCTATGGCAAATCATGAAGACAACTGGCAAAATTACCTACAGTATGTAAACACACCAGCAAGTATTAGGGGATACGTTTACCACAGATGCTCTTTCCAACCCAGGCTCATTCTGAAAATGTACCACTATAAATATTTCTGGAGAGTGCCAAATACATCCCAGGAGCTTCGTTTTTTTTTGCAGTTTTTGTTTACGCGAATCCACCAGAGGCCGCTGTGTACGCTTTTTCAGATCTCAAATTTCTCTCATGAGTGCCATTCGCGCCTGCTCTACTAGCGTAAATCCACCAGAGGTCGCTGTTGACTGACTGAATGACTGACTGATCGACTGACCCACCCTATTTGTTTTCAAAAGCAATGATTGAGCAGCGCCCACTGCCCTAAACCCAACCGACAGTGTTTTCAAAAGCAATGCAGACAAAGAAAAGCCTTCGCAAAAGACTTCGAAAAGCCTTTTTACCACGTTTTCAGATTTTACCACATTCTCACCGTTATTAATTTGTTTATTTTATTTTTTGGCGTCTGTTTTTATCTTACCTGCTTTCTGGAATCGTTCTTCACCGGAAGCAGAACATAGTGAGGTAACTTGTCAAACTGGTAACAGCGGTAAAGCCGTCCATGTGGAGGTAAGCAGTCAGCTGGTAAGCAAGAAAAAGGAAAGGAACGACAAAAAGGAACGACAAAAAGGAACAACGAAAAGGAATGACGAAAAGGAA
>CAIGQQ010033701.1:2310696-2337633 GCA_903798035.1 Danio albolineatus
TGTGTGTGTGTGTGTGTGTGTGTGTGTGTGTGTGTGTGTGTGTGTGTATGTGTGTGTGTGTGTTGTTGTTGTTGTTGGGAACGAAGTGATGATGGGCTGGGTATTGGTTCTCATATTTACATTTTGCAACATGAAAGCATTCACACTTGAACGAGGAATAATTCTAGCTTTGGAATGGAAAGGTAAGTTTCCTCATGTTGCTTGAAGACTTTGAGATCTTTTTTAGTATGTATTTCTATAAGTGGACCAAACCTTACATTAGCAAAGATGCTCTAACACCCATTCACCCATTCAATTAAAAAACAAACAAAAAAAAAAAACACCAACTTTTTGAAGATCCACTTTAAATGTTGACTACTGTATATGATTATCTGTCCAATCGAGTGGTTAAGGGATGTTGCCGAAACCCAAAAGACTGTTGACTGTCATTTCCTTCAAGATTGTCTTATAGGGATTTAAATATAAATATAAATATAAATAATATTGAACTCATAAATCGAAAAGCTTAATAGGACTATTTTGATGGAACCAAAGGCAAATTATTATTCTGTTCTTTAAAGGGCGCATAGTTTACCTCTTTTTCACATATAATATAAATCTTTTTGTGTCTCAAGAATGTGTCTGTAAAGTTATGGATCAAAACACCCATCAGATTCTTTTTTATACCTTTCAGAAGTTTGTCATTTTTAGCTCTGAGCATCTTTTAGCGTTTTTTGTGGAGTGTGTCATTAATGCTAGTCCTCTCTGCCCACCGTTCCCACCATACCTGTCAACATTGGGATGTAAAAAAAAAAGAGATATGGCCACCATAATAAGGGATAACATTAGGGATAAGGGGATAATAAAGGGATAAAATTAGCTATTATAAAGAAACACAGTGATAACGTCAAATTCGTCGCACGCAGTATACGAGTTCAATAACAGAAAGCTGACTGGCTATTGCATGTTGGTCTCATTTGTAGTTGTAATACCGCAAATTAAATTTGGACTAGTACACCTATCAACATTGGGATGTGAAAATAAGGAATACGCCCACAGTAATAAGGGATAACATTATCCCCATATTAAAGATGTTCTTCTGGAGCTGTTTCATTGTAAATAAACAGTTAGACATTCAGTGAGATTTTTTAATGTTTAATAGTATACATTAGCAAACAGTTTAACTTATTACAATTAGCTATTATAAAGAAATAGAATCAAGTTATCAAATCTTTTTCTCACTGTATAACTTACACATTCTAAATAAAGAGCAGCGAATGAATCTCATTTATTTAGATTTTTTGTTTGGTTACATTAAATAACAGAGGTGTCACTTTAAAAATGCGCACATCTAACGTTATAATGAAAGCATTCGATTGCTTTCCTAATGTTTTATGCTCATTTAGGACAAAATTAGTTCATTCATTCATTCATTTTCTTGTCGGCTTAGTCCCTTTCTGGGGTCTCCACAGCGGAATGAACCGCCAACTTATCCAGCATTTGCTTTACGCAGCGGATGCCCTTCCAGCCACAACCCATCTCTGGGAAACACATCCATACATTCTCATTCACACACATACACTATGGACAATTTAGCTTACCCAATTCACCTGTACCGCATATCTTTGGACTGTGGGGGAAACCGGAGCACCCGGAGGAAACCCACGCAATCACGGGGAGAACATGCAAACTCCACACAGAAATGCCAACTGGCCCAGCCGGGGATCGAACCAGCGACCTTCTTGCTGTGAGGCGAACGTGCTACTCACTACGCCACCGTGGCGCCCACAAAATTAGTTGTGTTTAAAAAAAAAATAAACGTTTTTATTATTACTTATGTGTATGTTTCTGTTCAAACAAGCACCCAAAACCCAGTCAGGAAACAACGTCTATTTATCACTATTGAGCACGTCAGCTGACAGTCACGCACCGCTTTATGACTGTTTTGAGGATTGCATAGGAGGAGCGACGGCACCTATAATGAAAAGAAAAGAGAATCCCACCGTTTTTATATTTATTTCAGTGTTTTCATGCCTGAATAAAACAAAAGCACAGAACAGACTCACATTTAAGAGCAAGGGGTGGCCCCTGGTGGTTCGGCGGTATGGGTTGCATAAAGGGAGAATCGTCTTTTTAATGTTTATTGCCACCCTTCAGAGAAAGACTGACAATACGGGAGAAATACGGGAAAACACCTTTACAGGATGATAGCAGGATAGAACTGTAAAATACGGGAGAATCCCGGGAAAAACGGGAGAGTTGACAGGTATGGTTACCACGTGCCTGTCAGAGTGCCTCAATCTCCGCTCTTGGATGCCTCAGACAACAGACAGACATGAAGGAAGCAGATCTCATATTAGGTTTGTGAGAAATACTACAGTAAGAACTTTCCCAATGATTGTTTGATGTGTTTGTTGTTGAGTTGCAACGATGTCACACACAATGTCGCAACAAAGTTCGCGGACACACACACAGACAGACGCATTTAGCTTTGCACTGTTTTTGCACGGCAAATGTGACAGGATACAGGTTAATATCCACTGCTGTATGGATATCTGTTATGTTAATGTACAAAATAAACCTGATTTAAAGTGCACAACCTGGGATTAAAGCGTCTTCTTCTATAACTGTCCTGACTCGTAGCTGTGGTGATGAAGTAAAGCTGAAGTAAATCACTGTAATTCATTAACATGCACTGTTTTAAACACGTATTAAACTTGTGAAACTCACTCGTGATCACATTTGATGACGATTGATGATCACAGAGAGCTGAACAGATCTTTTTTTTGCTTTGCGCACGTCCTGTCTTGTTGATATGATTATACATGTTACTACAGAGACATGTTAATACGAAGCCGTCAATCAATTCGGTGGGCGGGGAAACTGCACTCCTACGTCAAGTTGCGGTCGGCCTCAAAATGCAACACAGGCTCTTTCTGAAAACGTAGCCCTATATACATTTCTGGAGATCGCGAATTATGTAGCCAGAGGTACGTATGGCTGCATTTCGTATTTAAAACGAACGCCACCGGGCAACGTTTCTTTTCATGCTTACCAACTGACCACTTACCTCTGTATGGATGGGTTTTCTGCTGTTACCAGTTTGTTCAGTGGCTCACCATGTACATTGGTGGATTTGAGATGCAGAGAGGAGTTGATTATGACAACGGGGTTTGAGTCCGGCGGTGATCAGTTCCAGAAAGCAGGTAAGACAAAAACAATTGCCAATAATAATATAAACAAGTAAATGACAGGGTGAGAATGTAGTAAGATCTGAAAATGTGGTAAAAAAAAAACAGGCAGCCATGAGGGATTTACTTTTTCTGGGTTGCTTTTGAAAACACTATCGGTTGGGTTTAGGAAAGGAGAAGAGTGGCTCAGTCGATCGATCAGTCCGTCACTCGATAGCGACTTCTGGTGGATTTACAGTACGTGAGCAAAGCAGAAATCTGAGATCTCAAAAATTGACCTTTTCATTTCAAGACTTAATGAATGTTAGCCTCACACGTGTTTCTCCACTCATACGCTCACTCTCTGCTTGTGGACTGTAGTAGATGGCAAGCGACAGCTGAGGTCATTAGCAGAAGAGGGATGAAGGCAAACTTGACTGCAGTTACTCCTTATCTTAATTCTTTACACTCACGCTTTTGTTTCAAGGGCTTTGTTTACACCCAGGCTATTAATCAACTACTCTGTCCTATCTGTTCCTCTGCAGGCAACAGTAAGGACAGACCAGCACTCCCCCTAAGCACGTTCAGCCAGACTATTTATGTTAAAACAATAATGCCGAGGAACTGCAGTGTGACCCGTTCCTTTGTTAGCTTTAGTTACATGACTGACAATGGGGTATGCAGTGAGTCTTGGGTGTCTATTTTTTGGATCTTACTATTAATTACTGATTATTGTTTTACATTGTTTTTAAAATTTTTAAAGAGATTTCCTGTGTTGTTGCTCATAATAAAATGTTACATATTACATACCGTTAAATAATATGCGCTCTAAAATTGAATTAAATTGGCTTAGTAGTCCCTTTATTGATATGGGGTTGCCACATCGGAATGCACAGATGACTTATCTAGCATTTTACGCAGCAGATGCCATTCTAGCTGCAACCCATAACTGGGAAACATCCATATGCACTCATTCACATACACAGACTATGGACAATTTAGCCAATTCACCTATTCCAGAGCACCCGGAGGACTGTTTCCCCCACAGTCCAAAGACATCATTAGATGAACTAAATTGGACGTAGTGTATGATTTTGTGTGTGTATAAGAGTGAATGAGTGTTTCCCAGTACTAGGTTGCGGCTGGAGGGGCATCCGCTGTGTAAAACATATGCCGGAATAGTTGGTGGTTCATTCCACTGTGGGGACCTCTGCTAAAACAATAACTAAGTGGATGGAAAATGAATGATGTTTGAAATAATGTCTAAATGAATGAATGAAAGTGCTTTAAGCTTGTGTGCAATTTATCACACAACAGAAACCGATCTGGAATGTGTGTTTACATACAGGTCTTATGCATTAATTTTATTTTCGACTTAGTCCCATTATTAATTAGGGATCGCCACAGCGGAATGAACCGCCAACTTATCCAGCATATGTTTTACGCAGCAGATACCCGTCTGGCTACAAGCTAACACTGGGAAACACTCATACACACTTTCTCACACATACACTATGGCCAATTTAGTTTATTCAATCCACAGGAAACCCACGCAAACACGGGGAGAACAGTTTCCACACAGAAATGCCAAATGACCCAGCTGGGGCTCAAACCAGCGACCTTGTTGCTGTGAGATGATCATGCTACCCACTGCGCCACCGTGACATCCTGTAATTATATAATTAAACATTATAAATTGTAATTATATATATTATATTTGCATCTCATCTGTATTACAAGGTGTATTACAAACCTTTCTGTACAGGGAATGGCTTGTAATCCTAAAATCACTCTCGAATATAGTCATTGACCCATTTTTATACCCACAGGTGATCTAGCAGGTCTTCTAGCAGGAACTTTAATGTAAAAGACATCTTGCCATATTAACTGACAGAAAGGGAACTAATTTGTCACCATTTAAAATGTGGGAACTGCAGCAAACTCAACCTGCAATACATATTGCAATTAGGCACAGGAGCATGACAAATTCTTTAAAGGAAAAATAAATTAAGACTGCAAAATGAACTCAAAATTACTAATTATATTCCCCAGAAAAAATCCAGCTGATTATTAGATGCATAAATTTTGATTGTCAACAAATATTTGACTATAAATATTCAAAAACCCATAATAATACATTCATTAACTTTATTTTTGGCTTACTACCTTATTGATCAGGGGTTGCCACAGCGGAATGAACCGCTAACTATTCCAGCATATGTTTTATGCAGCGGATGCTCTTCCAAAGGCAACCCATCACTGGGAAACACCCATACACTCTCAAATTCACACTCATACACTACAGCCAATTTCGTTTACCTAATTCACATACCGCATGTCTTTGAACTGTTGGGGAAACCGGAGCACCCGGAGGAAACCCACGCTAACACGGGGAGAACATGCAAACTCCACACAGAAATACCAACTGACCCAGCCGAGACTCGAGCCAGCAACCTTCTTGCTGTGAGGCGACAGCACTACCTACTGCGCCACCGCGTCGCCACCCATAATAATACATTCATTAATTTTCTTTTTGACTTAGTCCCTTATTAATCAGGGGTCGCCACATCGGAATGAACCGCCAACTTATCCAGCATATGTTTTATGCAGCGGATGCCCTTCCAGCTGCAACCCATCTGTGGAAAACATCCATACACACTCATTCACACACATACACTACGGACAATTTAGCCTACCCAATTCACCTATACCGCATGTCTTTGAACTGTTGGGGAAACCGGAGCACACGGAGGAAACTCACGCTAACACGGGGAGAACATGCAAACTCCACACAGAAATACCAACTGGCCCAGCCTGGACTCGAACCAGCGACCTTCTTGCTGTGAGGCGACAGCACTACCTACTGCACCACCGTGTCACCACCCATAATAATACATTCAATAATTTTCTTTTTGGCTTAGTCCTTTATTAATCAGGGGTCGCCACAGCGGAATGAACCGCTAACTATTCCAGCATATGTTTTATGCAGCATATGCCCTTCCAATGGCAACCCAGTACTGGGAAACACCCATACACTTTCACATTCACACTCGTACACTACAGCCAATTTCGTTTACCAAATTCACCTATACCGCATGTCTTTGAACTGTTGGGGAAACCAGAGCACCCGGAGGAAACCCACACCAACATGGAGAACATGCAAACTCCATACAGAAATGCCAACTGGCCCAGCCTGGACTCAAACCAGCGACCTTCTTGCTGTTAGGCGACAGCACTACCTACTGCGCCACCGTGTCACCACCCATAATAATACATTCAATAATTTTCTTTTTGGATTGGTCCCTTATTAATCAGGGATCGCCACAGCGTAATGAACCGCTAACTATTCCAGCATATGTTTTATGCAGCATATGCCCTTCCAATGGCAACCCAGTACTGGGAAACACCCATACACTCTCACATTCACACTCAATGCCAATTTATTTTACCCAATTCACACGCATGTCTTTGAACTGTTAGGGAAACCGGAGCACCCGGAGGAAACCCACGGGAGAACATGCATACTCCACACAGAAATGCCAACTGGCCTAGCCTGGACTCGAACCAGCGACCTTCTAACCACTGAGCCAATGTGCCTCCTATAACAATACATTCAGAACTAAATGTCTTGACGTTTAGTTTTAACACACACATTCAGAAACTTTTTAAATGTGTTCCTTTAAGCTGTAATCAATCACCAAATGAGACATGCCCCACAACTTTGGCATTTGTTATTGATAAACCCGGACTCACAAATAATCTCAGTCATCCAATATGCTGCAGACATGACAGTCCACATGGGCCACAGCTGGCTGACAAACAACAAGTGTCTGAACAACTCCAGCCTGTGGCAAAACAGACCCCTTCAAAGGACTAGACGCTGGGCTTTTTGAAGTTGTACTTATGGGAGGTTTTGACATGCTGTAACTCATTAAAACCCTTTCCACCCACTAAATTACAATATATAAAACAGGAAACAGATATTAAGAACAATACAGTCTTCATTTTTACTCACTTAACAGTATTACTATATTGTAGAGCACAAAATGTTAGAATTAATATCAAGACACGCTCATTGTGAAAAAGTACCCCCGTATACATTTCTGGAGAGTGCGAATTATGTAGCCAGAGCTACATATGGCTGCATTTAGTCTTTAAGGGCGTACTCGCACTATGTACAGTTCCCTTTAACCGGGCCAAAGCACGCTTGTCCCCCCTTCCGTCTCCCCTGAGGGCCCGCAATCACATTGCATTCGGGCCTGAGCACGCTTACGTCATCGATGATGCACTGTTCAGCGTAAGAGAAGTGCTCTCGGAGATTTCAGTGGAGATTTCTTTATATCATTATATGGATTTAGTCGTTTGATATGCAGTGACACACAGTCAAATATTCCGCTGAACAGATCAGCCACTGCTGACGCTCATAAACAATCATAAAGTCCTCGTGCTACAGGAATGAGGAGGTTTGCTGAAGGTGCAGCTGTCGTGCAGTGAGGGGTTTGCATCTTTAATAATTTACGACAGTTTGTGTTCATTAAACAGTAAGAATGATTAACAAATCCATATGAAACAGTCCCCAAAAGTCACGTCTCCTCTTCAGTTTGGGGCTCAGGCGCGCTTTGCACTCACACTACAAGCGTACCGCGCCAAAGCCCAAGTGAACTGCGCTCAAGCACACCTCTTCCAACTGGGCCAGGGTCGGCCAACTGTACCGTGCCTGAGCCCGCACTTCTAAAATTATCCGGGAAACGGGCCTGAGCACGGTTCAGATAGCATAGTGTGAGTACGCCCTAAAACAAAAGCTACAGGACGGTATGATGTCGCTGAGGGCTTCTGTTTCTTTTCAAGCTACCAGCTGACCGTTTACCTCCATGTGGATGGTGTTTCCGCTATTACCAGTTTGCTCAGTAGCTCAACATGTACGTCTGCAGATTTGAGACGCAGAGTGGAGTTGACTGCAACAACAGGGTTCGAGTCCAGCAAAGAACAGGTTCAGAAAGCAGGTAAAACAAAAAGATATAATAAATAAGTGAATAACAGGGTGAGAATGTGGTAAGATTGAAAAACGTGGCAAGTAGGGATGGGCGATACCAATATTTTTGTTTCCGATCCGATACCAAGTATTTCAAGACAAGTATCGTCGATATCGATACCGATACCAATACTTTAATTAAATATTTTATTGTGATTTTAAAAAATGGTTATCACCTTTATTATAATTATTATTATAATATGCTTATTATTATAATATTCTAATTATTATTATCATCACCATTATTATTAACCATTATTGTTCAATTAAACACAAAACACATGATTCCTTTTTACATTTATTTAAATAACAGAACTATAATTGCATGGCACCATATATAACGAAAAATAATACACTGCAGAAACCTTGTTTAATTAAAAAAGTACGTCTCTCCCAGTTATTATGTGTACCTAAACTTTGTATTTTATTTGATAAACAAGTTTATTTAAAACTATTTAAACTAAACTACTTAGTCTTTATTTGAGTGGTCTACAGTCTATTTTCCTGAACCCTGTGAAATGTAACAGAAATCTGAAATATGCCAATTTACGCAAATTACATAAATGACAGAGTTTAGAGTAGGATTCCCCCTTAGCTTTGGCATATTAATATTACAAAGAATAATATATAATGATTCCCCCTCAGCATATTATATTTACAGTGTGTGCATCTGAGTGTTCATATGAACATATATCAGGTAAAACTTTATATAAACTGGCTGTCTGTATTGAACTCGACTCGACTTTTTGTAAAATAATTCCCTCTGGTTAGCTGGACAATGACCGGATTCCTTAAAGGATTCTGCCAAAGTTTTACAACCTGCGCTGTGTGTGTGTGTGGTGTCTGTACTACTGAGCCATGAGCTAACGCTGACCCATTAGCGGAGATACAGCGGAAGGATATTATAGTTCCCATTCGTGTTCCTATTTAAGTAAATATTTATATAATATGTGGCGCTATAATTATTGAGATATTTTACTCAGTAAGAAAACCCCCAGAAAAGATTGATACTTTTACTTATGGATCGATCCTTTTGATACATTCCCAGTATCGAATATATCGATACTTCAGGATCGATCCGCCCATCCCTACAGGGTTCGAGTCTGGCAAAGAACGGTTCCAGAAAGCAGGTAAAAATAAATAAATAAATAAAAAAAAGATAAAATAAGGCGCCACGGTGGCGCGTGAGTAGCACGTTCGCCTCACAGCAAGAAGGTCGCTGGTTCGATCCCCGGTTGGGGCAGGTCTGGTTGGGCCAGTTGGCATTTCTGTGTGGAGTTTGCATGTTCTCCCCGTGGATGCGTGGGTTTCCTCCGGGTGCTCCGGTTTCCCCCACAGTCAAAAGACATGCGGTACAGGTGAATTGGGTAAGCTAAATTGTCCATAGTGTATGTGTGTGAATGAGAATGTATGGATGTGTTTCCCAGAGATGGGTTGTGGCTGGAAGGGCATCCGCTGCGTAAAACAAATGCCGGATAAGTTGGCGGTTCATTCCGCTGTGGCGACCCCGGATTAATAAAGGGACTAAGCTGAAAAGAAAATGAATGAATGAATGAAGATAAAATAAATAAGTGAATAACAGGGTGAGAACGTGGGAAGATTGAAAAACGTGGCAAGGACTTTTCTTTCTCTGGAGATGCAGCAGATTTTACAGCACCAGCCTAAACTTCCTACATACATTTAAAATAAATACAGGTCACGACTGAACATGAAGGATGATCTCTGACTGGCAGACTACAAAATTAAACCACGAAAAGACTTATTGAATATTGTGCCCACTAGTCGCATTAGGATATGGCTGTTAGAGGCCTCACGGTGGTGCAGTGGGTAGCACAGTCACCTCACAGCAAGAAGGTCGCTGTTTCGAGCGACAGTTGACAATGTCAGTTGACTTTTCTGTGTGGAGTTTGCATGTTCCCCCATGTGTTGGCGTGGGTTTTCTCTGGGTGCACCAGTTTCTTGTGGGGGACAAGTCCAAACACATGCACTATAGGTGAATTGAATAAGCTAAATTGGCCGTAGTGTATGAGTGTGAATGCAAGAGTGTATGGATGTTTCCCAGTGTTGGGTTGTGGCTGGAAGGGCATCAGCTGCGTAAAACATATGCTGGATAAGCTGGCGGTTCATTCCTCTGTGGCGACCCTTATATATAAAAGGACTAAGCGAAAAGAAGATGAATGAATGGTTGTTACTTTGAATAGTAAAATTGAATAGACAATGAATGACTATTGGGCGCCATGGTGGTGTAGTGGGTAGCACGATCGCCTCACAGCAAGAAGGTCGCTGGTTCGAGCCTCGGCTGGGTCAGTTGGTATTTCTGTGTGGAGTTTGCAGGTTCTCCCTGTGATCGCATGCATTTCCTCCGGGTGCTCCAAAGGTCCAAAGACATGTGGTGTAGGTGAATTGGGTGAGCTAAATTGTCTGTAGTGAATGAGTGTGTATGGATGGGTTGCAGCTGGAAGGGCATCCGCTGCGTAAAACATATGCTGGATAAGTTGGCGGTTCATTCCGCTGTGGCAACCCCAGATTAATAAAGGGACTAAACCGAAAAGCAAATGAATGACTGTTGCACTTTTTTTGTGTATTGTCAACATGATCGTGTTTATATAGGCCTATTGGCGTGTGTGTGTATATCGTTGCAGACAACATTTGTATGATTATAACCACTTCCCAAAATGGGGGTGACAAGCACTGTTATTTTGGGGGTCATGGGCTGAAAAGTTTGGGAACCCCTGTCCTATAACATAAACTCTCAATTTTTTCTCAAATTCAAATCAAATTAATTTGTCACATATTATTTGTATACATACATTGTCAAGTGTGGTGCAGTGGGTAGCACAATCGCCTCACATCAAGAAAGTCCCTGGTTCAAGCCTCGGCTGGGTCACTTGGCATTTCTGTACGGAGTTTGCATGTTCTCCCCGTGTCTGCGTGGGTTTCCTCTTGGTGCTCCGGTGAATTGTCCGTAGTGCATGAGTGTGTATGGGTGTTTCCCAGTGATGGCTTGCAGCTGGAAGAGCATCCACTGCGTAAAACATATGATGGATAAGTTGGCAGTTCATTCCGCTGTGGTGACCCCAGATTAATAAAGGGACTAAGCCGAAAAGAAAGTGAATGAATGAATACACTGTCAAATTATATGTCACATACAGAGTCATACACAGTATGATATGCAGTGAAATACTTGTGACCTAAAAAATAATAACAACAATAATAATCACAATCATAAGAATCTAAATCTGGAGAAATCAATGTTATCCAGTAGAAAATAAAGCAATTATAAGCAAATTTTGATATAGAGTAAGTGGTTGTAGAAAAAGAAGTACAAAAGTTTTCTCTCTCACTCACACACACACACACACACACACACACACACACACACACACACACACACACACACACACACACACACACACACACACACACACACACACACACACACACACACACACACACACACCACAACACTGAATAAAAAGACGGAATAAATGAATACACTTTAAGTTTCTCCAAATAAGCCATTTGCACACCAATTGTCTTTTTCTTTCTCCTCCTCCTCTGTAAAGGCAGAGAGACAGAAGGGGTCCGCCTCATTCCCCTCCTTCTTTTTCTCTCTATCACCCTTTCTCCATGGATCGCTTCTTTACTCCTCCTCCTCAAGAGAATGTCAATAGGGAGTTGGATTGAATTAATGAAAGCCTGAATGGATTGGAGAATCACATTTATATGCAAACACAATACGCAGAAGCAAAAAAATATCACACTATTTTAGTAAAAAACTTCAGCAGGCAAGTACATTTTGAAGGACATTATACATTTAGTTTAGAAGCAGGTAAAGGGTCAATTATACACTGCTAGAATTAACTGTATTTTGTGATGAAAACGTGTTTCCCATTTATTTACTGTTGTGAATTGCATTATGGGATGTCAATCTCTGCTCTGTCGACTTTTGATGTTAAAAATTCAACTCTACAGTTTAACAAAGTGACTTTTATTGACATTGTAGTAGTTTAAAAGGTCCCACTTTATATTAAGTGTCGCTTATACCTGTGAACTTACATGGTACTGTAATAAGATGTGTAAGTATTATGTAACTACAGTGTATGTACACACTGGTACATAGTATTTACTTGTGTAGAACTGGTGTAACTACACTCAAGTAACAACCCACTGAATCATATGTGTAACAGGACATTGGTAACAACACTACGAAAGTACACATCTGTAACAAGAATTATGTAAGTGTATGGCAGATCTAATGCTGCAGTCGTAGGTTTCTCCTTGTGATACCAGTGTACTTACATGGTAAATCCACAGGAACTGTCCACTCAATATAAAGTGGTCACAAATTATTGTTCATTCATTCATTCATTCATTATCGTTTCGGCTTAGTCCCTTCATTAATCAGGGGTCGCCACAGTGGAATGAACCGCCAACTTATCCAGCATATGCTTTACACAGCGGATTTAATTAGGTCATCACTTTATTCAGCTCCCTTTTAGCCCAAGATGTCCACGGTTGGCATTAAAAGCAGTGTGGTGTACGGTAAAAGTTAAGTTTAGCATCCTACCGCACAACACGACATGTTTGCTATTGCAACCGGTCTTTTTTTGGCATCCGGGGACCCGTGTGACATAGGTTGGTAATTCGTCTATATGTACCCTTGAGGTATTAATATGGACCTTTTACAAATTTTGAAAAGGTACCGGTCACACTTTATTTTGATGGTCCATTTGTTAAATTTAAGCTACATTGCAACTAATTCTCAGTAGATTATAAGTAGACTGTTAGGTTGGGGTTAGGGGTGGGGTTAGAGTCAATACTCAAATGGTACCACCCCAGGGACAGCTCGCGTACCTTTATTTCTGAAAGTGTATCGTTCATTTAAAAAATTAAATTCAGCCATACGTACTTCAGGCTACATAATTCACAATCTCCAGAAAGGTACATACTGTAGGGCTACGTTTTCAGAATGAGCCTATGCTGGAAGCTATAAAGCATCTATGTAGGCTACCATCACAATGTTTAACATTTAAAGTAAAATGTTGCTAATAACGGTGACATCTGCACGACAAGCTTGAACGAAAGTGAAATCTGCATACCTTTTATTGATTTTTTTTATCAAAACTCAAGGTCTTCGAATTGTTATTGAAATGTTATAGAATGGCATGATTTCACAGAGTAACAATGAATGTGATCACACTTTAACGGCTTTTTGATGAGCCTAAGGTGCTGCAGAAATATGGAAAAACTTTAAATATAATAACTAAACCAGTTTAACGTTTATCACAAGTGGACAGTGCTAAATACTAGGGCTGTCAAAATTAGCGCCGATTAATTTGAAATATTTAACGCGTTAAATTTTTTTTACGCATTTCCTGTTGTGGCCGACGTGTGTTCGTGGCCGACGTGTGTTCAGGTCCGGCGCGTCCATAGATGGTCGGCAGAATAGTGAGCGAACCCCCCGGTCCTCACTTTAATCCGCGACACCTACCCCCTCCCTCCCAGTCCTCACGTTCATCCGCGAACCGGTCACTTTCTTTTTCACTTTGGGGTTGAGGGCGGCGTGATCACCGTTCGCCTAGAGCACCAGTTCAGCTTGCTCCGGCCCTGCGTGTGTTTAATGAGCAAAGGAATATGGATAAAGGATAACATAGATAATATGGATCCATGTAAATGTACTCAGTGAAAGTGCCAGATGATGTCGCAAGCTGTCAAAGACAGCCCATTCTCCCAAAAGTTGATTCCATGCGCCCTCAAATGTTTCATTAAGTTTGACGTGTTTCCCCTCTACACGCAATTTTTCTCAAGCGTCTGCTTCGCGTTGCTGTATCAGAATCCTTGCTTGAGAAATACAGCCATACTTAAAGAACCGTAGTCGTCCGTGGTGATGATTTGAAGGGAGTGCGCTGTACTGTGCTCTCTCTCTCTCTGTCTGTGTGTGTGTGTGCGTGTGTGTTGTCACCCGATAATGTCAATAGACTGGACTGTCTTAGCAACTGGCTAATGTTAAGGAGGACTAAGCAAAATTGTTTCTACCTTATAATTAATGTTCTCAACTCGCAAAACAACTTTACCATGAATACAATTGTTTGTATTCAATATTTTATTATTTTTTTCTTCCAATTTCCATATTTGCAATGCCTGTATTTTTGATTTTTTTTGTAGTTCACATAGAATCCAACATGGAAATAATTTTTGTTTGTTATTGGCATTGATTGTTTTAAAATTCAAATGGCACTTACATGCCTGTGTTTTTGTTTCTGTAATAAATACGGCTTTTCGTGATTAATCATGATTAATCACAAAAAAAGTGTGATTTATTAGTAAATTATTTAAATAAATTGACAGCCCTACTAAATACTAATGTCAAATGAGTCCAAATGTGTTTTCAAATACATTTGTGATCCAGTCAGCTGTCCAGCCTTGAAGCTGCGCTGGGACACATATGGCAATGTTGCATTTGTAGAGTAAACGCTAATCTATCTTGATGTGGCCCCAGACAACAATGAAGGACCACCTACCCAGAACACAAAACCAGTGCTAAGACAAAGGTTTGACACTTGCCAAGCAGATACAGCTTCAAACCAAAGCAATCATTTCATTCTGTTCTGGAAGTCGGATATTAATGGTATGAAGGTATCCTGTTGATTAATAAAAGGACTAAGCTGAAAAGAAAATGAATGAATGAATGAATAATATGTTAATATTTATTAAATGTTATGCTTTATATGAATTATTGAATTATATTTATTGGATTATTTGCCCGATGAATTAAATTGAGGATTTGTCCTTCATCAAATTAAAGACTAAAAGAAAACAGACAATGAGCAAATGAGTTTAATAAATACTGAAATAAGTTTCACTGACTATATATAACAACCCAGGCTCATTCTGAGAACGTAGTCCTGAGTATGTTTCTGGAGACTGCGGAATACGTCCCGTCAGGTACGTCTTTTTGCACTTTTTGCTTTGGCAAGTCCATGAGAGGCCGCTGTGGACGTTTTTTTTAGATCTCAAAACGTCTAGCAAGTGCCGTTCTTGCCTGCCGTTCTCGAGTAAACCCACCAGAGGCCGCTGTCGGCTGACCGTTTGGCTGACTGAATGACTGACTGACCATCCAATCGGACTGACCCACCCTCCCCCTTCCCTAAACACAATCAAAATCTTATCCATTGACCCACCCACACACTTCCCTAAACCCAACCAACAACTTTCAAAAAGCAATCCAGAATAAAACAAAACCCCCACGTCTCATTTTTACCACATTTTCAGACTTTACCACATTCTCACCCTGTTGTTTACAGGTTTTCTTCGTTAAATGGATTCTGTGTTTGTCTTACCTGCTTTCTGGAACCGCTCCTCACCGGACTCGAACCCCGTTGTCGTGGTCAACTCCCCTCTGCCTCTCGAGTCCGCCAACGAGCGCGGTGAGCTAACGGGACAAACTGGTTGCAGCGGGAGAGTCCTCCACACGAGGCGAGTGGTCAGCTGGTAAGCGCAAGAAGAAACGGCGTCACACCGCCCCGTAGCGTTTGTTTATAAAAATGAAATGCAGCCATACGTACCTCTGACCACGTAATGTGCGGTCTCCAGAAACGTTTGTGGGACTACGTTTTCACAATGAGCCTGTGTTGATATATGCACAAATAAAAATATTTCACGTTTAATGTATTACATTTTTTTAATATCATCTCAATGTCAAAAAATGCTTCTAAATCATCACATTGACTCACATCTTTTCAGTTTCAGTTTTTTTCTCAATTTTTTGTGGTGCATTATTTAGTCGACTCTGATTTTGTGTGATTTTATCTTTCTGGTCTTTCCCGCGCAACGGTGGTATAGTGGGTAGCACGTTCGCCTCACAGCAAGGTCGCTGGTTTGATCCCCGGCTGGGTCAGTTGGCATTTCTGTGTGGAGTTTGCATGTTCTCCCCGTGGTTGCGTGGGTTTCCTCCGGGTGCTCCGGTTTCCCCCACAAGTCCAAAGACATGTGGTACATGTAAATCTAC
The DNA here is from genome assembly GCA_903798035.1 of Danio albolineatus. Lineage (NCBI taxonomy): Eukaryota > Metazoa > Chordata > Actinopteri > Cypriniformes > Danionidae > Danio > Danio albolineatus. Next base: position 2,326,889 of record CAIGQQ010033701.1, read on the forward strand.
CACAGTCTTTGGACTGTGGGGGAAACCGGAGCACTTGGAGGAAACCCACGCAACCACGGGGAGAACATGCAAACTCCACACAGAAATGCCAACTGACCCAGCCGAGGCTCGAAGCAACGACCTTCTTGCTGTGAGGCGAATGTGCTACTCACTACGCCCCTGTGGCACCCACAATCAAGATGATTTTTTTAATATATAAATTAAGAAGACAAACACAAATGTTATTTGAGCTGGTATTACATCGTTCATCAAACCAATTGTTCACAGAAATTACGAAATGATATTTCCAAGATGTTTGACCTCTACGTGACAAAGCAGTCATGTTGGCATGCTTACTTTTTAATTAGTCTCTTTTCATTAACGTGGTTATTTATACAGAATAAATTGTAGCAAAATGCACAAGAGAAACAGAATGCGGGATTTATTGTGTGAACAACATAATAGGCCAATCAAAGACAATTCAAGTCTAATATGCAATTAACGTTGTGGAGGAGAGGAGATTTAAAAATGTATTCTTCTGTATTGTCTTTATTGACATTTACTGCTGCAATATGTTGCTGCATATTTTTTCTGTTTATTGGTAAAGCCAATGCTGTGGCCTCAAAACCAAATACCTTTTCTCTCTTCTACTGTACCTCGCACAAGAACATTGATTTTCGTTTTTGAGGAATGCTTGCCATAAAGAACTACTAATAAGCTGGCTCAATATGCATTGCCATTGATTAAATAACAATGACAATGTTCATATTATTTATTCACAATACAGCTTGTAAAGGGTGCCACGGTGGCGTAGTGAGTAGCACGTTCGCCTTACAGCAAGAAGGTCGCTGGTTTGAGCCTCAGCTGGGTCAGTTGGCATTTCTATGTGGAGTTTGCATGTTCTCCCTGTGGTTGCGTGGGTTTCCTCCGGGTGCTCCGGTTTCCCCCACAAGTCCAAAGATATGCGGCACAGGTGAATTGGGTAAGCTAAATTGTCCGTATAGTGTATGTGTGCGAATGAGAATGTATGGATGTTTCCCAGAGATGGGTTGCGGCTGGAAGGGCATCCACTACGTAAAACAAATGCTGGATAAGTTGGCGGATCATTCCGCTGTGGCGACCCCGGATTAATAAAGGGACTAAGCCGACAAGAAAATGAATGAATGACAGCTTGTAAAGTAATATTTTCTGTCTTTTAGTAGATATATTACATGAGAGACTTGTTTCGTTTACCAAATAAAGTGGATCTAATTGGATTTGCATTGTAAACATTAAATAATGTCAGTTTTTTATTTAGCCAACACTTGCTCCAGTTGTTTGCACATTTGCACCAGACACTTTCTTACAATCCACACATATTATGAAGTATGCTTCATACAGGTGAGTGGGCTTGACAAACCACCTGTAAAAACTCTCTTCTCTTTATCCCGAAAAAAATTTAATAAAATAATTGGTGATTTGAATTGGTGTGAATTATGGTGGCGACGCAGTAACGCAGTAGGTAGTGCTGTCACCTCACAGCAAGAATGTTGCTGGTTCGAGCCTCGGCTGGGCCAGTTGGCATTTCTGTGTGCATTCTCCCTGCGTTCGCGTGGGTTTCCTCCGGGTGCTCCGATTTCCCCCACAAGTCCAAAGACATGTGGTACAGGTGAATTGGGTAAGCTACATTGTCTGTAGTGTATGAGTGTGAATGAATGTGTATGTATGGATGTTTCCCAGAGATGGGTTGCAACTGGAAGGGCATCCGCTGCGTAAAACAGGTGCTGGATAAGTTGGCGGTTCATTCCGCTGTGGCGACCCAGATTAATTAACTAGGCCGACAAGAAAATGAATGAATGAATTTTGGTTTAATGTGGGTGGTCTGTGATATTTTTTGGCGGGCTTCTCAGGTAGACTGTGTTTTATAAAAGAAAAAAAACCCACACACAAGGTTTGTGTGAATATTTGTTTGTAAACGCTAGTCTCAGCTTTCTGGAGTATGTTACTTCCTTTCTCTTTCTGAAGACGCTCGTATAAACATGTTGTGTTTTTTCTCTCTCTTTTTTTTTTTCCTTCTCCACATTTGTTATTTCCTTCTGTAGACTGATATTTTTTGGGGAAAATATTCTTCCTCTCTCTCCATCTCCTCCCACTGCTATTTTTCCTGGATGACATGTCACTGCGCAGTCACAACATCAAAGGCTGCCGCTGCTGAAGACGACAAGCAAATCCCTCCCTCTTCCACTTTCCATCCATCTCCATGAGCCCCGCTCAAACCCAAATGCATAAACAAACCTAATTAGCGAATGACAGCAAGCTGGCCATTGGAAGAGCCTCATTAAGGTTTACAAACTGCTTCACATCAACTACTCCGGCAATGATTTATCATGTCTGGCCACTAAGTCAACAGTGTGTATTTGACTGTGTGTGTGTGTGTGTGCGCGTGTTTGTGTGCGTACCTTGTATTCCTTATGTTGTTGGGACTAATGGACCCTTTTCACAGTTACGGGTTTTTCAGAAGCGGAAGTCGTCACAGTTGGGTAAACTTAGAGCGCAGTGAATGGGAGAATACAACAAATAATGTTTTTACAATCCCATTTGATGAAACAATAAATTACAACCTCCTCAATGGTGTTATCAAGACTTTCAGAGAAAGGAAAAAAAATTGTGTGAGACTGATAACAGGCGGCAGAGGAGAGAACAATGTCAAATTGACTGTCCCGTCCCCATACACAGGGGCACCGCTAAGGGGGGGAAAGTTAGGGCGATTCTAAGGGCCCATGCACTCTAGGGGCCAACAGAGATCTGCTTTATAATTAATAACAGTACTATAATGTAACATAAATTATGAATGTATCTCTAAATTACAAGTAAAACAATTTATTAGAAATAAAAAATAAAAATACGGCTTATATCTGCCCATTGTGTCAGTCACTGTCAAATTTATAATAAGTCGCAGGTTTAATGACGTACAAAACGGAAAGCCTCAATAAATCCGATCTGCCTGTTTACATGATGGCCGCATTGTCACATATCTGATTTATATCTGATTTATTTCTGCATATGAAGGAGGCCTCAAACCTGTCACGACACCAGACAGGGAGGATCCAAATGCAAGTATTTTAATAAAGGAAAAGTAACAAAGGATGCGACTCAGATATGAGCGAACAAAAACAAAGGAGAGTCACTGGCCCAAAAGGGAACATAACCCGACGAGCAGACTGCGAAGACACCTAAGAGACAACAGACAGGAACAAGGACAAACAACGGACTGATAATCGGTAGCAACCAATTGCTGAAATATATACCCAGCCATAATACGAATCAGCTGGAGGATAATTAGGTCAGCTGATCGGAAAGCACGCTGTCAACACAAAAGGTAAGCAAACACACATCCTCGCACACGACAACACACAAGGCATGACACTAAACATACAGAAAGAACACACAAACCCATAAACCGTGACACAAACCGATCTCTGAATATCCGAATGAATGTGTTTTTTGTGTTTACACGGTCATAGAACAGATCCGATCTGTGTCACATATGAGCAAAAAATCAGAATTAGGGTTTTAACTGGCGGTGTAAACGGGGCCTAAGTGTTTAGCGGTAGGACGAAATGCAACTGAAGCTGTCGTACCACCCTGTAACATTCGTTTTAAAGACGAAATGCAGCCAAACGTACCTCTGGCTACATAATTCGTGATCTCCAGAAATATAGACGGGGGTACGTATCCACAGTCAACCTGTGTTGGAAATATTTACAATTTAGAAAAGGAACCAAATACATTGTCAAAACATTTTACGTGACTCCAGTGGTTCAACTGTAATCATACAAAACTCCAAGAACACTTTGTGCTACAGAAAACTGTAAAAATACAACTTAATTTATCTTAATTTTCTCTTCGATAGATTAAAATGTCCAGATCAATTGTTTTCATAGTGTACATACAGTAGATAAACTACTATGTTTCTTCCTCATTTTGTCTGGAGTGCACCTTAGACTGAACATGTGCTACCTCTAGACTGTAATCTGACTTAAGATGGCAGAAAACCCCGTGAAATCTACTTTGCAGAGCAAGAGAGCTTATAGTTGAAGGGAATAACAACACAGCTACTAGCCGGTTAAGCATTAACCCTTTCTCTACATTCCTCTCCCCAGGAAGGAAAATGATCTAAGCAGAAAAGCAGCCCAGCCAGAGTCTTGTCAACCTGCTGCATCCCAAGACAGCGCCAGCATTTGCTTTGGCCAGCGCGCAACATTTTTGTGCTTGTTTTTCCATTCGACTTTTTACTGTAGTCTCATGGTTTTGAGACTTGGAAGATGTGGAGGAATGTCTGATTTTATTACAGAGGAAACATAGGTGATTATAAGCGGAATGGGAGCAATTAAGTGTTTTAGAGCTGTATTTTTTTATATTTTACTTTTTTTGCCAGTTGAATTACAAGGCCAGAAAACTATCCATAAATTAGAGGTTTTCTGTATTTTGTGATTCATGTTTTTATTTTTTTGCCATTTTTTTATGCATTATGGAGCCTTGATCTTTCTTCCAACAACTTTTAACCTTAAAAAGTTGTAAAAAGTGAATTTTAGGAACATTTTTAATAGTTTAAAGTAATATATTATGCTACAAAGACCTTGTAATAAACTGCCAGTAGATTTTTCTGTCATTTCACAGATTATTTCTGTATGTATTATTACTTATACACTCACCGACGACTTTATTAGGTACACCTGTCTAACTGCTCGCTAACACAAATTTCTAATCAAATCAGCCAATCACATGGCAGCAACTCAATGCATTTTGACATGTAGACATGGTCAAGATGATCTGCTGCGGTTCAAACCGAAAGTGAAGAATTAAAAAACCTTGAGAGAAACCAGGCTCAGTTGTGCACGACCAGTTCTCCTATGGCCAGGCGTCTTGTGCAGAGCTGCAGTCTAGGCGCCGGAGGCTGGAGAACACTGGACGTCCATCACGGAGAAACCGCAGGCGGGTCACCGGCTGGTGAACAGGCTGGCCCTTTGGGAACAATGCAAGGACTCGTCTGTCACTGAGGTCTTACAGGGATCGGTCTCATGCTCTCTGCTCCTCCATGACCACCACAGCAGCTGCTCAAGATACGGCCTGGTCCAGGATTACGGAAACCTTAGGAATAATAAAAAACAGACTAACATAAGCGCAGATGCCATTCAAATTATAATGTCTTTTGGGAAGTGTTCCTGGCTCCGCTTGCCCTAAATAATGCAGACTAACAATCCTTTAGAGCAGGGGTGCCCAATCCTGTTCCTGGAGATCTACCTTCCTCCACATTTGAGCTCCAACCCTGATCAAATACAACTTAACCAACTAATAGAATCTGAAGCAGCACTTGGTAATTAAAGACAGCTGTGTTTGATCAAGGTTGCAGCTGATATCTGTAGGAAGGTAGATCTCCAGGAACAGGATTGGGCACCCCTGCTTTAGAGGATTTGGATTCCAAAGCATTTGTGTTTTATGTGTATGCTAATGTAAAGAGATGTGTCTTTAATCTACTTTTAAACTGACAGAGTGTGTCTGCTTCCCGAACTGTGCTAGGAAGGCTGTTCCAGAGTTTAGGTGCCAGATAAGAGAAAGACCTTCTGTACCACCTACAGCTGATTTTGATAATCTGGGAATAATCAAATGTCCAGAATTAATTGAGCGTAGAGGACGTGATGGGCTATAATAAACCAGGAGCTCCCTCAAATACTGGGAAGCTAAGCCGTTCAGGGCTTTGTAGGTAGTCAGTAATTTTTTTTTATTTATACGATATTTAATAGGGAGCCAATGCAATGCTGAAAGAACTGGAGTAATATGATCATATTCCTTTGTTCTAGAAAGCACTCTAGCAGCTGCATTTTGAACTAGCTGAAGTTTGTTAATTATTATTTACACAATAAGTACATTGCAACGAATTATTAATTTCAGTGTAAGTACATATTAGTTAAGGCCACTTAATATAAAGTGGGACCAAAAAAGAAAAAAAAAACACAAGAGGTCTAAAAATATTGTCTGTATATACATTTCACTTGTAGGGGTGTAAAATCGTTTGATAGTTGATGCATCATTTATGTTGATCCACAGAATACTGGAACATACAGTAGTGTGGCTGACGGAATTATACGTCTTCTGTTGGATGATAATAAGCAAAACATGTTTATTGTAAACTTCAGAAATAGATGCTGGCTGGTACAGATGGTGAAGAATGAATTAAAATGGTTCAGAAAGCGTCACATAAATCCACTTCAGACATCCCAGACAAACACACACACACACACACACAGACACCCAGGGGGTGGGCAGTCATCTTTGTTCAGTCTGACGGGGATGGCAACATGCCATGGGGTAGAAAGAGCAGAATCCACCCCCATAACACCCTGTACACTGTCTTACAACCTGGGGCTCCATCCTGAATTAGCCTCCCGCAGGGTGCAGAGATTTCTAGAAGAGCGACACGCATGCAAGAGCACACACACGCTTTCACTGACCTGTGTCATATTCCACATGTGCTCATACACTGAACGTATTGTGCTAGTGTGCGCCCTCTTAAACCTTTGCCACTAGTGTGATTGCATTACAATGAAAATCAAATCATAAATGAGATAGTGCCTTATAGATGCCTCTTGGAAAGGAGATTATTAATAATCTTATCAATGGATATTAATGGCTAAATCAAAACGTAAGTTCAGTAAGATTGTTATCCACGTCGGTGGTAATGATGTTCGACTACGTCAGTCGGAGATCACTAAAAGTAATATTAAAGATGTGTGTGATCTTGCAAAGACGATGTCAGACACTGTAATATGCTCTGGTCCCCTGCCATGGTGTCGAGTTTTACAGCAGATTCTCATCACTCAATGGCTGGATGTCAAAATGGTGCCCACTGAATAACATAGGTTTCCATAATCCTGGACCAGGCCGTATCCTGAGCAGCTGCTGTGGTGGTCATGAACTGCTGTCGCCACTGGCTTGCATGGTGCACGATGGATTCATCTTCAGTGTTTGGACTCTCAGCAGTGAATATTAAACCACGCTGAACTGATCTAAACTGAACTTCAACACTGAAAACTGGACTGACACTGTTTACATCTTTTATAACGCACGTAAAGCTGCTTTGACACAATCTACGTTGTAAAAGCGCTATACAAATAAAGATGAATTGAATTGAAATTCAATTAATTATGGGAGATTTTTTTATTTATTTTTATGCCTAAAAAATGCCTAAATATTATGACTAAATTTCTTATTTATTTATTTTTTGCTGGGTAAAAAATGCTGGCTTCCACACAATTGATTTGTTTTGGACAACATGAAGGAATTGAATTAACTTTTGGTAAGTTTTTACCAATTTAAGTCCAATGAACATAAAACCCCCATTGTCCCCCCCCAAAAAAATCAAGAATTGTAAGCTATCATAATTTTTGAGAGTGATACAATAAGGGAGCATGCTCATTTTAAAGCTTTGTTCACCCTAAAATGAAAATTCTGTCATCGTTTACTGACTAGCATGTCTTTCCAAATGTTATCTTTTATTCACATTGAAACATTGACAAAGACAAAGCAGCGATAAATATTCAAACACAAAGAAACGCTGGAAATCCTTGTGGCTTTGCATTATAAAGATTTAACAGCTTTCACTGATTCACCAAGACTAATAAACACACAACTATGATGTCCTGTAATGATTTATATGATTTATATATGAGATTATAACATGTGTTAGCTTAGTTATTATATATGGAATGTTCTCAATAATATTTGTAAAGGAAACATATATAGATCCTTTATGTGTCGTTTACATATATGTAAATTAATATGGAAAACGAGTGCATGGTTTTGCTAAAAATAATATTGGATTTTTAAAAATGCGAGTGCATTTAAAACAATAATTTTCCAAAAAAATATGGAGTTTTTCTCTAAAGAAGTACTTACTACATCCAGTTTAGAGCATCATTATGGACGTTTTACATTATAACTAATGTGGTTCAAACGATGGATCTTTGACAGAGAAACTACCGTTTTGGGAAACACTCATCACTACATCGCTCTTTTCCCAAACGATGCATCGTACTATGAGAGTTCAGCCGAAAGTTATGTCGTTGTTTGGAAAAAGCACCCCAGGCCAGTTTGCTGTCGACTGATTCAGACTGACTGACTGACTGACTGACTGACTGACGTTGTTTGAGAAAAGCACCCCAAGCCAGCTTGCTGTCGACTAATTCAGACTGACTAACCCAACCTAAACCCAACCGTTGGTCTAAAACCCAACCATTAGACTAAACCCAACCGTTAGTGTTTTCAAAAGAGAAAAAGAAAAAACTTCCTGCAGACTTCCCCTCCTCCGTTCACCACTGACCACGACGTACCTCTGGCTGCATAACCTCTTGGTACCTCTTGTACCTCTTGCCACTCTCCAGAAATGTAGACAGGGGTACATATGCACAGTGAGCCTGTGTTGCAGCCAATGTAAGGAAGCAACACCAAAGTTCACACAATATCAAAATGTGTTTATATTTATTGGTTTATTCTTAATTCATGTTGCCGCCTTTACTCTGCGTTTATTTTTTACATTGAAAAAAATGCTGACCAACATATGTCAGACTCAGTAACTCTCCACTGAAACTTAGTGAGCTTGCTTGGCTGCTGAACACTATATTCCCCTGTGGGTAGTTGCTGGTTAAAAACCCAAAGCCAGCAGAAAGAAAAAGACGACTTCTTGTTGATAGTAGGAGCTAAACAGCTTAGTGGCTTTCACTTCCCATATGTGTGTGTGTAGGATTTGATGGAGCTGCACGTGTGTAAATCTGGAGACGTCTCAGACACATTGTAACATCTTAAGAATTCAGGATTATCACTTAAACAGCAGTTGAACACTGAAATATTTAGATAGAGTGACGCTTTGAGTGGAAACACATTGACGATACGCATTAAGAGACATCCTGTCAAATGAAGTATAAGAGTGTTACTGACACCTTAAAAAGTGTAAAAAAAAAAAAAAAAAAACATGGATCAGAAGGGAGCAAGAAAGGAATGTGTGTGTGTGTGTGTGTGTGTGCGTGCGTGTGTGTGTGTGTGTGTGTGTGTGTGTGTGTGTGTGTGTGTGTGTGTGTCTTTAGGGAAGAATGAATGGAAGTATATTCACTTTCTCACAGCAGCTGCAGATCATTTGCAATGCTCAATAACTTTGAATCCATCTTCCAATGTGATTACAACAGGTAACTCTGGATTTGATTTATTGCAAAGGCTAGGCATTCCTGAACAGAGAGGGAAAGTCTCTAACTGCGGAAAGACAAAGATCTGTAGTATCTTCGGATCTCTGCTAATCTATTAAGTAAAAACAACAAATAAGCAGCGGCAGTCTAAATGCGAACTTTTAATTAGACACGCAGAGACAGCAGCGGCGTCCCAAAGGGCACACTGTGTACTTATGCACTTACACACTCAACAGAATTGTATATGTATGTATAGTCGTCCCAAATGGAACACTAGTAGCTTTTTTACTAAGCGAAAATTCAGACCGTTTTCCTGATGACGTTTGACGGTTGCTGAATTAGTGAAATAAATGACCAAAGTACCAAATAATACCTGCCTATAATACCTATAACTGCATTCACCATTGGGTGGTGCTATAATCACTCTCGTAGGAGAATTTAGCTTTCACAACCCAAAATAAATAAAGTAATCCAACACGTGCGCCAGATAGCTCCGCCTCTTCCGCTATGGGTTTTTCTCAACATTAAAACACGACACTTAAACATCTGAACATCACATTAAATCAAAATAACTCCAGGACAACATACAAAACTTGAATAATAATAATAATAATAACAACAACAGGAAAAACAAATAAATAAATAAAAATAAATACATAAATAATTAAAAAAAGGGTCAATATAGAATATAATTATTTACATAAAAAAAATTAACTGTAATTCACTATATAACCTTGATGCTTTATTTAAGTTCTATTCTGCTGTCAGGTCAACTTGGTTGCAGAAGTGTAAAAAGAGATTGCAAATGCTAGAAAAGTCTTTTAACTTCCCTTTGATAATGGATGTCAGTTTTTCCAGAGCAAGATTACAGGACATTTCCTTGATCCATTGATTAGAAGAAGGCCTTTGAGTTTCTTTCCATTTTAATGCAACGACGCGTTTGGTCTACAGCAAACTAAAATCTATTAGTTTGCGCTTATTTGTATGCACAACCAGAGTACTTGGGTACATATGAAATAAACAAAGTTTGGGGTCGAGAGGAACGTTTTCTTCTGTTAATTGACAGATTAAACAAAGAGTCTCCTTTCAGAATTTCTGCATCTCTTTACATTTCCACATACAATGGTAGAGTGTGCCGCTTTCTTCTCTGCATTTTGTACACCAGTCGGGATTATTTGAATTGAATTTATTTAGCCTGACTGGTAGTAGTCTAGATCTAGTGTTGAGGCTATAAGTTTGGGCAAATACACATGATTCTTGCCATTCTTCAGGGGACTCTACTCAGTGAGCGCCGTCTTTTGTTAAACCGAGGTCCTGACTCTCTGTAGTCATCAAGATGTTCTTCGAAAAAGAGTAGAGGTTTAACCCTGGCATTCTGACCAGATCTGCCCACTGGCCTCTGTCCATCATAGACTCCTAACCATCCACATATCAAAATTGGCTTAATCACTCTGTCTCCTCTCCACCAATCAGCTGATGTGCGGTTTTAAGAGTTTTTCAAGCGAGAATGTAGTTATTTTAAAGACAAATCGGCAGTTTATGTGTAAGAAA